>JAOYMZ010042589.1:0-15032 GCA_025802335.1 Pinguicula primuliflora | reverse complement strand
GCAGCCATTAAGTGGTGCATAATCCAACAAATGGCAAAACGGTGACATGACAATGGATAAAGATCTAGTAAAAGAGATCACATAAAACAAGTTCAATTCCAGAATACACTACGAAATTTCCAGTACTCTGAGGAAAAAAATAATTTCGAACGCTAGTAGTTGGCAGTTTCCACAATTAAGCCTCCCAGCACCAATCAAGCATGGCACTGTACCAAAAGCTAATATCCAAACAAAAACAAGTATAATGCAATGTAAGAATTTATGCAAAACCCTCTACATACACAGCCATTCTGACTGACTATTCGAAATAACGGATCATAATCGTTCTTTTACATTTTTAATCAAATTATTTTTCGTCGAAGTAACTGCCTAACAACACCAATAATTGCCTGGGAGCGGTCTATTTTTTCTGTTGGATCGAGATAGTTTCATGAAAAGGATTGCATAAACAATAGAATCTAAAGGATCTAATAAAAGCATGAATCAACAATAATCTGTATTCAACAACGATGGCCCTTTCAGGTCCTCTCCACCTCATCCTCACCAGATAAACACACAAAACACCTACTTAACGAAATGATGGAGATGGCATGAGAACAATTAGAAAAATGGCGCCTAGCAGTCGGTTCAACCACCACCAAATAGCTTCTAGTTTATCTATTTTATTTATCGCCAACATGATACACTTACAGCATAGGGTATCATATTTATGCAAGTACCGTTCCTACATAATATATTCTAAATATAAGAAAGAACTATTCAAGCGTAGACGTATTGGATCCTCCAATTCATAAACACCAACTACCGTCAAACCTCATACCCTTCCGGAAGGAAAAATAAATAAATTCATATTGCATTGCAATTGTAATTAAATGTGCTAAAAATATTTAGACAACTTGGTGCAAGAGGAGAAAAGAGCTAGATAGTAGTGGATTATCCAAAAAGGAATATACCCTAGAATGGGTAATAGCTTTGAGAAAATATAACTTACAAATTTGCTGAACTTCTCAATTGTTAACAATGGTATGGTACCAAGGCGAATAATGCTTCTAGACCCATCACTCTATGAAAAGAATTTCTCAAATCAGCAAATATGAATAAAGTCACAGTTTGTCATCCAATAAAATATAACAGGAAAACAGCACGTGGAACTAGACCTTCCTTTTCAGAATTTTCAAGCAAGAAGCGAGAAGTTGAACATGAATAAGAAACAAGTAGTATAACTTATAAGATTAAGCTTCAGAATATGATTTGATGTGGAAAGTGATTTTGTTGCAATTTCATAGAAGCGCCATGCTAAGATGCAACATTTTCAATTCTTCAAGATTAAGTTTGGGAATCATCGTATTAGGAGAGTTATTCTCATGGACTCATCACTCAACACGAAAGATACATTGCTTTCTAGGTGCATGGCTTTCAATTTATTTTCTCAGAACAAATGTAGGATGTCAGGGTGAGAATTAAAATCCTGATGAGCCTGATAGATCAGCAGCATAAAGCATTTTCAAATTTGCCCACAAAAATATTTCTTAGTCTCTAGTAGACACTTCACTAATGGGTAATGCAGAAAAAGAACAAAACAAAATAAATAGACTGGATATACATGCAACCCTTACCAGGAAAAGAAGACGGTAGTTGGTAACAAATAGTGTCCCTGCCTCATCATTATTTACAAGAACAACACCATATCCCTGAAGGTACAAGATAAAACTGATAAATATCATAAAATCAATTTTATGTTGAGAGGAATACAACCTATGTTAAATACTTCTATTGATATACTACCCCATGAGTCAGCCGGGGAAAGTCATAAAGCAGAAAAGCATAAGATACAAGATAAAAGTGGTCTACTTCAATAAACGAAACAAGAATACAATGCATGACACTTATAGATATGAAAAGAAGAGGTGTTTTCGACCCAACACAACGACCGTTATCCTCACCAAAACACATATTAGCAATAGCCAACAAGGCATCATCGTGCTTCATAAATTCAAAACCACAGTTACCTCTACTATAACCTGCTCTGCTTCAATCAGGAACTGCTGCACTCCCTCCGGAACAGACCTCGATACCGGCTGGTAAAGGAAAAAGTATCCGCACAGGAGTGAACAAGCTAGCTACCGTATCACCCCAAAAATTGAAAACCAATGCATTATCCGAATAAGTAAAGCCCTATTGATTTCCACATACATCAACTTTGGTCCACTCAATGGCGTCCCAACTGCCGGTGCCCTCGATCCTCTCTGACTCCGATAGCCGCGAGTCTGAATCACGGAGCGATCTGGAACGCGACGAACGCGGTCTCGGCATATCCATTGCTCCTCCTGCATACACGAATTTGAGAGAATGAGGAAAAATTCCGTGGAATTGTACAAAAACGTCATCGATCCGAGACCAACCGTCACAAGCAACACGGTAATTTTGTGGGGACTACGGTAGATGATTACATTTAACCGCCCCGTACAAAAATGCAGTAACCAAATGACGGAAAAGCCCTTACATATTAGTACTAATGCCCAGCCAGTCCCTGCTAATCCCTAAGGCATAAACCCCGATTCCGTGTCGGCCATACAGCATTTCAGGCTTCCGTTGTGATTTCTTGTATCTCTTCTGCTACCGGAAATGGGGAAAAGCGATGATTCCATAAGCCGACGTAAGAATAGAAAGATCAGGAGAAAGGAAGAAACTAAAAAGGATTCATCTTCGAAGGTCTCCAGTAGGGTTGCAGCCATCATCGCCTCCAAGAAGCGTCGGCTCACGGGCAAACGCAGAATGTGTCAGGTAAGTTCAGTTTTTTATGTTCCTTTTCTTTTCCTGCAATAGAATAGTTTGGATAAGAAAAAAACTCAGGATACGTATCTATAGCTTAATGAAATTGCATTGCTGCTTCCTGCTTAACATTGCCGCTTTAGGATTTAAGTTTGTTTTTCAGGGTATGTGCTTCAGCCTTCCAACTCCTGAAGACCCCTACAATGATAGACAGGGGAAGCCTGAACCTACAGGAGATACAAAGCGTAAGAAAAAGAAATTCTCCTCCAAGGTTATGAATTCCAAGTATGTGGAGAACAAAATGTCAAAACTTGTCTCTTGCATTGCTTGTATGGGACCAGAGGTTGCGATTGATCTAGGCAAACGTACGCGGATTCTTAAGTTAAATGGATCTAGACTTTCCTGGAATAATTTTGAGAACACTGCTGATAACAGGACTGAGTGCCCATCTAGATTTTTGACTATGTGCTTGAATTCTGTCCAAACTGATGTGCGAAATGGTGGAGGGATAAGTAGTGGAGACAAATCTTTATTTACCAACGGATGGGGACTTGAATTCTTGAATTGTTATTGCAATGGAAAAGATGTTTTAGAGATTGGTGGATCTAATTCCATACCCGAGCAAATTGCTTGGATAGCATCTGCTGCCGCAGATACGATTTCAGCGAAGGAGAAAGAGGGTATATCATTGAGTAGTCCTTTTCTTCTATACCTAGTTCCGTCTCAAGATAAAGCTTCTAAGGTTTGTCTGCTTCTCTCCAATGTGTCGAGTAACTATTATGTTTTCTGTAACACTGGGATGTTCAAGATGTATGTTTTCTTGTTCCCAGGATCTTTGCATGAATTATTTACCCTATTATTCATGTTTATTTAAATGAAACATTCACATTTTTTTGCTTATTGGCATATTTGTTCTGCAATCTGATTGAAAATTTTATTTCAGTTGAATTTGAGATAGGAATTATTTAAAGAACAATTGTGTTTTCTATAATTCTTCTTGGCCGCTTTGTTGTTGTTTGTTATCTTATTTTCTTGATTTCTCTATATTGTCGTTGCTAGGTACGCCAACTGTGCAAGCCTTTGAAAGTACATGGAGTACATACAGTGAGTTTACATGCTGGCGCATCCATAGATCATCAAATTGATGGGTTAGCATCCCTTATGTTATTTTATTTAAGGACTAAAAGTCTCTTTCTAGCTATTTGTTGCATTGAATCTCTCCGACAGAAGCATTAGCATGGTCAGTGTTATTGAATTTCCGTTTATTGACCAACCATCTTGTTAATTATACTAGGCTTCTGTATTGATAATTTCTTACTATTGATGTGATGCCAAATAAATTGACTGCAGTATCCGTTTCCTCCCAATGCCTTCAATCTTTTTAACCAGATTCTGTAAAGAGTATGCTCGTTTTCTTTGCTTATTTGGTTGCCTGCATTTAACAGTTTAACAAGTTGTGATCCAGAATTTATTGTCTCCACTCCTGAGAGACTTTTGGAGTTGCTTGCTGTAAAGGCTGTGGATGTATCTGGAGTCTCCTTAGTGGTACGGACTTAATTTGGCTTCTCCTAACAAAATGTTTATGAATCAACTTGTTAGATGTTTTTGCTTTGCCTTTAATATGCCCTTAGTACTTACTTTACGTTGAGAAATCTGTTCAACTATGTTATATAATTATTACTACTTTCAGATCTAGTTTTTTTTCTAGTTTTCTGTATTGCAAATCTTTCTCAGCTGCAGACTGCTCATTAAATGTACATGGCTTACCCTTTTTCTTAGGGCACTTCACATTGTATCTCCGCCTCTTCTTTTGGTGCTTTGTGGAATTGAAAGACTACTGCTAATACTGAGGCTCGCTTGGTTTTCTTCTCATGGTCACAGGTTATCGAAGGACTAGAAACTCCTTTTAATGGGTCTTACTTTGATTCAATCCGGTCCATTACGCAATCAATACCCAAAACTGCTAGAGCAGTTGTTTTCTGCAACTTGATGAGCAACTCTGCCCTTCAAAATCTTCCCAAAAGTTCTGTTTCTACATGATTCTTTTCGCATATATCTCTGTCAACAATTTCATCTCATCTCAAGGAGTTAAGCTATTTAGGTACGTCTATGTGCCAAACCTTTCTTGGTAACTTTTCATGTAAGTTCTGTTTCTACGTGATTCTTTTTGGCATCTCTGTCAACAATTCCATAAACGTACAGTGTTAATGGCTCATTGCTTTTGCATTTGTACAGGATCTCACTCAGTAATTGAACTGATAGTCATTCAACCTATGCTGCATTGGAGATGAGTTCCGAAGAGTTTTGAGTCGGCTCGTATTTCCCAGGTGGAGACAAGACAATATTGAACATTTTGTTGGCTAAGGTGTTTGAAACATCTAAGCATGAGCATTGAGCGTTGTTTTATTTAATTATGTGTACCAGAAAATATCTTTCCGGTCTTGTTTTGAAGTGCAACTGCGACAGCTGAGTTATATCAATATGCCGATTGCCGTCGTGAAGAATATGGAAAGGAACATGAAACTTGCATCAATGTTTTGTTCCATGGTTATGGCTATTATGAGATTCTGGAAACTGTATCATCCAATTCAAGTTAGGAAGCGGTAGCAGAGTCTGTTGCCACCTTTGAGTTAACTAGTTGCAGTGTACTTGCTCTGAATTTCTTCATTGGAAATAACCTTATAACCTGCAATTCCAATTCTAGTGTTCATGATCATCAATCCTCAACTTGTTTCATATTATCCTTGCAATCACTCAAATCATGAAACAGAAATGTGTAATCGGTAATAGCAACGGTTACCTAATATTGAAAACGAATTTCTTCTACCGGTAATAATTTGATGAATCTGACCACAACTCGGGCAACATTTGAAGCAACAATATAAGCAAATAACTTGATCCATGTTTCTCGTTTCTCGCCACCGGCTATGTCCGAGAGACAACGGAAGACGATCACAAGGGAAGCCATTTGATAAACTTGTCTGCAATATGCCACAACATCAGATTATGAACTAGCGAAAATTAGTCACTTGGGAAAAGGTTCAAAACTGCACTTGTCATTACCATAGTTATCAAAATCCTACAATTTACGATTTGAATCTAATCAATTCTAATGCTAAACGATCTAAATCTTAGATATTAATCCTTTATGTCCATCAGTTGTCTGAATCTTACGATTCAAGGACGATTTGGGATTTAAATCTTACGATTCACGATTCAAATATCAATACAAAACTTTAATAATGATTTATTTATAATATTTTTATTACAAAATATTTATTTTAGTATATTTTAAATTATGACTGAATCTTTACTGCAACTTTGAAGTGTTGGATGTGGAGCCTCTCAATCCAAACACAACTTTGGGTTTGTTTGGAAGACAGAAGCTGGAGTTCACACATTGTTCTAAGCCATTCCCTGGCATATGATTAAGTACTGCTTTAGAACAATTCTGGTATTCAACGTGGTCAAAATTTCAATCAAAGTAGACATTTCCAGAATAATTCAAATTTTCAGAATATGAATTTCAATAGGAATGGTTATGAGCCAAGATGCAACTATTGTAATAAGCTTGGTCATGTTCAGAGTAATTGTTTTTTTGCATAATAGAAACTTTAAGGGGCAAAATATGGGTACTAGGGTTGAACATAATAACTCTAATGCTTTGTTCGTTTCTGATTTACATGGTTTGAATAATTCTGAAATGTGTAGAGATAACAATGTACAAGTTGTTTTTGGTCAGAATGTGAACATGTGTATAACTTCTCTGATTTTCAAAATGTTCAAGGTCTGTGTGTTAATAATAATATTCATAGGATACAACCTTCTAAAAATGTAGGACCTTGAGTTTAGAAACTAACCTAGCACATCTTACAACCCATCATTGTATGACTCTAATTTTTATGTGAGCAATCACAATGATTCTGAGCGTACAAGTGAATCAGAGTATATAATGGATAAAATTATTTTTTCATGATACGATTGAACTCAGTTCATATCTGAGTGTTCAAAATTTAATATTTTTATTAATAATTAGAATGCTATCCTTGAACAAACAGTTTCTGAATGTTGAAAATGAGTCTGAAATAGGTTCTGAAAACTTTGAAAGTTCAAATCTGGAACATGTTTGAGTAGTTTCTGATTTTGAAAATAGTGATGAATGAGTATTTGATTCTGGATGCACTTATCACATGTCACCTAATCTAAGTTGGTTTGAAACTTTAGATCAGTGTAAAAATGGCATGGCTATAATGAGCAGTGTTCGAGAATTTGGCCCCAAGGCGGCCTGAGCGGCTGCCTAGGCGCCAAATTCAGCCTGGCCACCCCGAATTGGGGTTGGGCGGGCCGCCCAGCCGCTGAATTGCCTACTCAGGCCGCCCGATTTGTTTTTTAATTTTTTTAAGAAATATTTTTTCTTAAAAAAAATAAATGAAAAAAATGTGCCTTGTGGCTGGACACCGCCTAGGCAGCCTGAAACTGCCTCAGGATTGCCCAACGCTTTCTCGAACACTGATAATGAGTAATGTAATATATGTAAAATAAAGGCGTTCTGTTTATTTGAAGTTAGACGAATGTTAGATAGGTGGCCTGAAAATGCCTCAGAGTTGTCCAATGTTTTCTCGAATACTGATAATAAGTAATGTAATATATGTGAAATAAAGGGACGGGTTCTATTTATTTGAAGTTAGATAATAGGATAAAATTGAATTGACGGATGTTAGATATATACTTGACCAAGAGAAATCTGATTTTTTTAAGAATGTTCAAAGAAAATGGTTGTTGGTATTCTTCTAAGAATGAAGTCTTTTTTAGTAATGATCAGATTGTGTTAACTCGTATTACACCAAATAAACTTTATTATTTAAATGATAAAATTTTTTCCAAGTGTTTTATTGGTTGAAGAGTCTAACACTATTAAGGCTAGTTTGCTTGCAAATTTGTAAATGTACCCCAACTATGGTTCAAAACTAGATGTAGTTCGGTTCGGCTGATTTAAATTCCCAAGATTGAAAACTGAGACCCTGTTTGCTTTAAAAATGATATGGGTATCCCAAAATCCAGCACTCCCAACACACACCCTTCCCGTTTGGCCAAAATATGGACGATTTCTCACAAATTTCGACTTGGGTTGATAGTTTTTAGGCCTATGGTTTATAGGGTTTAGCCATTGGGTTGATATTTAGCTCTTGGGTTTATAACATTTAAATAAGGTTTTAGTTTTTTCGGCGGCGAAGCTGCCGTAATATGCAACCCTCGGGTTTATAAGGTTTATACCATTTAAATTTTTGAGAAATCGTCGAATTTTAGGCCAAACGGGGTAGGGGGTGCTGGGGATGGAGGTGCGCCATATCACTTCTCTGTTTGCTTACGCTCTAAAATATATGAATTGACTAAAATATCCCTACTCCAAAATGAAACTCATTTTCTACTTCGTACTTTTCTTCTCCATCGCAGATTTCACCGGAGTTTGGGTGGCCCAGTATTTTTTCCTTCTTAGTTCACCGGATTTTTGGATCTTACACTATGACAAATGTTATTTCAATCTTCTCCAGGTGGAGGTTGAAGCTAAAGGTTTTGAGTCAGAACCATTCAAGTATGAAAATGCTCTTGTTCACTTTCTGAAAATGATAATAAGAGTATTATTTATGAAAATATCTCTATTCAAACTAGTGACACATGCTTAGATGACAATCTTATGGTGAAAGAAGAGTTAGAAAATCGAATCTTAAGTATGCTAATTTTACAGAAATAATTGATTATGCTTTCGTAGTTAAATGTTCTTTGAGACTGGACACTACTTAGATACTATAAGATGTTCTAATTCTGAAAAGTGACAATTAGCAATGAATGATGAAATTAAATCTTTAAATCACTATGCTTGATGAAATTGAGTCGAAGATTATGCTAGAGATGAACATGACGATAATGAATACTAGTTTTTAAACACTAATTGGGCGGCCAGCTAGACAGTCATCACCTGCCCGATGCAGCCCATCGCTTTTTAGAACACTGACGGAGATATATACGAATAAATAAAAATTAAAACCGGTTCCGAAATTCTCATACGGAGAATGTTTAAGAAGTGGTCCTAAATTTTAATTTATACGCTCGTATAATACCGTTGAAGTATATGATTAAATTTGTTGCTTTTAAAACCTGTGTTTACAGAGATTTAGAAGTTTTTGGTGGCAAAACCTCTAAAACCGAAAATCATAATCGGTTCAAAAATGGGCAAAACCGATCACTTTTTTACAGGGGGCCAAAAAAATTTATGTACCTAAAAAAGTGGTGGATTTACCTGTAACTGATATACCAAGGATCTCTCTTTTCTTCAATATCTATCCCACCCATCATTCCTCCTTCCAAACTCCACTTTCCTGTAATTGATACTCCTCCCATACAAACCTGAGAATTTCTCCAAACATCTGCTTCGAACTTCATAATGTGTCTGCGTATCCTTGCTAATAGCAACACCAGACAATTTAGACGTATCCACAGCCCATTTAGGCTTCACATACTCCACCACATCCTCAGAACTCTGATTAGCATACAAATAGTTCATCAGGACATCATCACAGTTGAAGTATCCATCCACAAGCTTTCTCCCCTCCGCAGCTTCATTGCTCCAGTACCTCCCAAACGCCACACGGCTGTCGAAAAACGCAGCACCGGCAAGGATCAAGTTGTATCCGTTATGCTTCCGAGCATGCATTTCTCCTCTGTAGACCAAAGGGTCGCCATTGATGAGGCGGGGATAGAACCCCACGATGCGATCCGGATGCTCGCGCCATACACGGAACCCACGTTCGAGATCATTGCAAGTCATCAGGATGTCATCGTCCAGCACCAGGACTCCACGAGTTTCGAGCAGTGGATCGAGCTTGAAACGGTTGTTCATTGAGTTGTGGATCTCCGCTCTGATCCGTAACGGTACCGCGGAATCGAAATCCCCGGGTTGCGGAGGTGTTCCCTTGTTCCACACCACAACTATCTCACGGATGGATGAGCAGCGTGAGTAGTGAGATATGTACATTTTCAAGTTGAAGAGACGTGCATCGTAGGTCATGGTGAGGAGGGTGAACTGGGAGTAATGACCATTGTATTGGTATGGCTCTTCAGCCCCACTTCCGCCATAGATGTACTTAATCCCATTGCAGGTTAGGAACACAGCAAACACCACGGTTGGGATGAGGATGATGAATGCATAACAGGTGTTTGCTCTTATCGTAGCGCGTGCACGTTTCAGCGTGTTGAAATGTCCCACACGGATACTCCACAATAGCCTCAGCTTGGAAGAACTGCTGCTACTTCTCTTTTCCATGTTCTGCAGACACCAACTCAATGGAACTACTGATCTTACAGCACCGAGAAGTATGCCCGCGAGCACGACTAGAACCGCGACAGCAATCAATGAAATCGACCCGAGAAGGAACCGTGTAGATGCATCTCCGGATGGCACACGATCTCCATCCATGACTGCGATCCAATCACCAGATCTCAGCTGCTGGACATCAAGATGATGGCTGCGAGCACCATTCCATGAATTCCGTCCTTTTGATGAAACCGGGACATTAAAACCAACCTCAACTTCTCTGTATTCGTTATATGTTAGGACTTCAACTTTGAATACGCGAACACTGCGCCCGTATGTTTCCCCACAATCTTGTCCGATGCGGTAAAGACTGCCATTGTACATAAAAGGCCTCCCTCCATTTCGAGCTCCCCTGCTTCTGTCCGTGTTGAATATTGGATTCTTCTTGTGAGGTTTCCAGGGACCAAAGGGCGAGTGACTATACCAGATCTCAAGCTGTCCGTTCTTCTTGGTGCCGAATCTGCTATGATCAGAACCAAAAATCCAGAACTTGCTTTCGTACTGAACCATGAAAGAATCAACTAATGGCTTCTTTATGATTGTTTTATCCAAGGTCCATCTTAAAGGGAATTCAACTGCACGGTACAGACGAAGTTCCCCTTTAGCACTGCCCTCAGGCATCATATATATCTGCAAGAGCAACACAAAGAGATTGTCAGCAGGCAAGAGAGAAATGAGAATGCAAAAGTTGGGATATCAGGAATCCCGGTACCGATACCGGATCCCCGGTAAGCCCGGTGTATTACCGGGCCGGTACTGGGATGACTTTTCTGTCCCGATTGTTATTGGAACGGTATTGGGATTGCCCAATCCCGATACCGATATCCCGATACTCACCCCTAGCAGGCAAGAGAGAAATGAGAATGCAAAAGTTGTTCAACAAAGTTCTGAGGAATTACATTTCCAGAGTACTTAAACACATATGGATAGGAAAGATGCCAATCTTCATCAAGCGCAATACCCAACTGATGCCATGTTGCTCCCTGGTCAGTACTTCGTGAAACACCAATATCCCCTTGCTTTGTAATTGGATTTTTTGTCTCATAAAACAGGTAAAAGGTATCATCCTGGAATATGATGTAAAACAGATGAGCTCACAGACAAGACTTCCCATAATATGCCCCAGAAAAGATTGTGATCCTATTCATGAAACTGAAGGTGTTATACAGACAATCAAGCAGGCAATCATGTATTAACTTCTGTTTAAGCCTGTCGCCTAGGCGTTAGTATATTAACATCCAATTTGCCCAAATTCCTACTTAGCCCACTTATAAGCCCGCCTAGACGGGCCACGGCCCCGTCTAGTGCTATCTCGAACATATTAATAATTCATAGATGCAACTCATGTCCTTATTAACAAAGATTTAAGAAATTCGCTGTTATTTTTGTCAATTCTTACGATAGCGAAAGGAGATAGAGTTTGGAATTACCTGTACGTAGAGAAAAGGGTCTGCAACAAAATTACTGGGGAAACCAGCTACAGAAACAGATGAACAAGTCACCACAGGGTTGGCAACAGGCCATGCTGAACTGCCATCCTTCCAAACAGCAACCTGTCAAACAATTTTTACCCATCAATTGGAGTAGAAAAGATTTCTGGAACAACACAGATCGCTAAAAATTTACTGCCGCGAAACATTTTGAGGGGGCCACCGCCCCTGCTGAAGCTGTAGCTGAAATCAACTTACATCTTCAATGGGTTTCAGAGTGAACGGCGAATCCCCATAGAAAACGCCGATGGCCCACGATCCTTCGCCGTCTTCCCGGCACCCCACCGTCTTCATACCGGCGTGGACGTCCGGCGGCAGCATGAATCTCTCGTACAACCTCCCGGCGAACCGCAGAAGGACAAATGAAAACAAGAAATACGCAACAGTCCAAGACAGAGCCCACCCCTCATTGTGAACTTGATGACTGCCCATGTTCTTGCCGTGGCTCTTGTTACCTGCGAGCCACCACGACTTGTGACCAGAACCTCCGGCGCCACCGCCGGGGGAAACATTTGGGCTTGAACCCATTCTTGCTCCGAAATAAGAAAAATTAGTCAAAGAACGAAGACAAATGCCAACTGAAGAATCTTTTCAACGCAAGGCACTCTGGTTTATGGATTGGATTAGGTGCGTGTCTTGCATTAGAATATATGAAAGTGGGTTCCGACGAAATTTCGTGGAATGTATACCGGATTCTTGCTTGCTTGTGTTTCAAGAACGCCATTTCCAAGGCGTTGACTGCCTGTTTGCATGTATAAACGAAGACTTCACAACTCTTAAAATCGGGTTTTGCATCCATTTCTTGCTTACCGACTTCTAGAAAGGATGGACCTAGTGACCGGGTTGGTCCATGGTTTCATTCAAACAAACTTACTATTATATCATTCATAATATTTTGAATTTTGATTTGTTGTCAGACGTCAAAAGGAATATTTTCAAAGTAAATCTGAAACTCTCATTTTTTTTTCAAATTTAGGTTTTGAATTTAGATTTAGGATTTTATGATTTAGCGCTTAACCCTAAAGTTTTACTTAGGGTTGGTAATGGAGCGGGACGGGTCTGTTAGAAAATCGGTTTGCCTCTCTCTGGGCTCGAGCCTTATATACGCTAGTACGCGTGTGTGGGCTATTATAATTAGAAAGGTGGGCAACCTATTAGATGACACAAAATGATATTTACGTGGTTCGGGAGAAATCCCTACTCCACGGGAAGAAAAATACTTCCATCCATATTTCTTCTCTTTTTTCCCTTACTTCCTTTACTACGGGTGTTTGTACATCATTTATAGATACAGCATCCTGTACTGTTACTATGCATGCCTAACTGCATTTATATCTCATACTATTCTTACTCATGCCTTCATTGATTATGTACTGTTGCTCTTCACGCTTCACTGTACATACTATTCATATTCATGCTTTCCTTGACTAACAGTTCTTCCTATCAAAATAGATTCGACTCCCTCTCGTCCCTGAGCTATCCTCCTGTTGGTTTCAGTACTCGTCTCTACTTCTTCTCTATTTTTCGGTGCGACCTTGATAACACCAGTATCTTCGCTTATTGCTTTGCTTCTTCCAGTAGTAGCATCTTGCAGCTCACTTGTTTGTCTATTTACATCCATTGTCGCCTCATGTTCTGTTTTATTAATGCAGTCTGAGTCACTCAACTTGAATGCGGGCGATCCAATAACTTCCCTTTGCCGCTCCTCACTTATGTTCATGTCTGTTTCCTTACTTCACATCCTTTGTTGGATCTTACTTCCGCTACTACCCTCCTTTGTAAAAGCAGGCCACTCTTCTGTTATCCTCTTTTCTGGCAAGCCGCTAGTTATTTATTGTCTAGCTTTCTTATGCCAGTTATTTTCATCCCAATCTTGGTCCACTTGTACCATGAATGTCTCTTTCCCTAATTCCACTCTTACCTGTTAATGTATGAATTTATGTGAAGGTGTTAACACTTGCGATCTTCCATATGTATTTTTTGTTTTGTGGTGCGTTTTTTCGTCCAATTGCATCATGTTTCCAAACTTAGCTCCTAACTCCTGGACGAATTCATCGCACCAACTAGAGGTCACCAAACAGGCGAATTAGGCTGACCTGCCCAGTTTTATACAGGTTAGTGGGTTGGGTTTTGGAACACAGCCTACCAGTTTTATTAATGTGGGTCAGGCTAGGCTAGTCTATTTACAAAATGGGCTAGGCCAACCTGACTTGCCAAAAAAATGGGGTGGCTCCCAACCTGCGCGGGTTTTAAATGGCCAAACTGTTTGGCCTTTATTTATTATTATTTTTAACTTATTTTGAAAAAATTGACATAAATATAGAATAAATGGAGAGAAATGACTGACGGGTCGATGGGTTGGGCTGGGTTTGAGTTTTGACTAAATTAGTTTTTATTACATTATATTATAAAATTATAAAAAAATTATTAAAAATAAAAACAGGTTGAACGAGCCAACCTGTTAACCTGTCGGCCTTGAAATCTCAGCCCAGCACGACCCGATTTTAAATACAGGCCTGACCCGTATTGAAAACAGGTCAGATCGACCCAAACCTACATTTTTCGCGGGCAAGCTGGGTTGGACCTGTTTGACACGCCCTATTTGGTGACCTCCAGCACCAACAGTGGAGTTGGGTACCTCTCACCCTTAGGCTACGTTTAGTATGAAGGATAAGTTGGATATAGAGGGATATGGTTTAGTGGGATGGGGATAATATATCCTGCGTTCAGTATGCAGGATTACATAGGATTTGTGAGGTTTAGGATATAGTGAGATTTTAAAATCCAGTATTTAGTAGACAGAATAATTTCGTGGAAAATTTTTGAAATTTATGTAAATTTACAAAATTATCCTTTATGTTTAATTAAAATAAAATGAAAATATTTTTTTATTATTTATTTATCGAACTCGCAAAAAGACATGTTCATATTTCTATCAAATTTTGAATGCCTGAATCTAATACCTAACGAGTATCGGTTATTTTTTAAGTTCGAATGAAATAAAAAAATAAAAAATATATTATTAAAAAATACCTCTTCCATGTGCATCAATGTTTTTAGTTCTGGCTTTTGATAATTGTCCACGTGATCCATTGCCAACTCATTATGCATTACATGCTCATAAGCCATATCAAATCTGGTAATGAAATCCCAAAAAGAATTGTTGATAGACACATACCTTTTGAAGAAAGCATGCGAGATTTCAGCTCTCTAACAGCAAGTCATATGAGCAGAAAAAATACTTCTTGTGTAGTCTAATGATCACGAATCAAATACAATCCATGAAGCCATTCATTATCTCCTAGATTCTTTTGTTGTATGACGGCAATCCATTTTTCTTCAAATTCCTCTGGACTTTCTGAGTTCCATATGCAGTCTTTAAATAATGGGTATGATTC
>JAOYMZ010042578.1:0-15033 GCA_025802335.1 Pinguicula primuliflora | reverse complement strand
TGCTGCCCGTACAGATTGAAATTACTTGTTGCGGTAGCATTAGATGTCAGTGGACACATATTGCCAGTTGCATTTGCATTAGTAGATGAAGAGACCACTAAGGCATGTCGTTGGTTTCTCGAGAAGTTAGAAGAGCACGTCACGTCAAAGGATGTTAGGCGTCACTGCTTGATTTCGGACAGGGATTCCGGAATTCTCGGAGCCATTCATGACGTATGCGCATTCAATGGCGAAAGAGGTGACTCTAAATTTTACTTACGCCATATTTGCTCTAATATGAATCGTGAATGCAAAGACAAGGTGGCCAAAGGAATGGCATGGAAAGCTGGCTCCAAAGCTAGTAAGACAAAGTTTCGTAGTTAGATGACCGCAATTATGCGCCGGAATCGAAAAGCATACGACTATCTTATGAATATTCCTTTGGAGATGTGGACATTGTCATATGATGCAGGACGACGATGTGGAATAATGACCACAAATCAGGTGGAGTGATTCAATGGGGTGTTGAAGGGAGCGCGGCGATTGCCCATCGCATCGATCGTAAGCAGACGCATGATAGTTGCATTGAATAGTTCAATGCACATAGGACTGATTGTTTGCGCATGACAGCAAATATTAATGCGTGGAGTGAGAAAGCCAGACATTTTTACGAGCGAGGTCCGGCACGTGCTCCTATGCATAAAGTGCAGCCATTCGATATGATTGAGGGTGGAACTCGATTTCACGCACAAGTTAGTATAAAGGGCTCACGTGAACATCACTCTGTAAAGTTAAGTATCCACCATTGCTCTTGTGGTAAGTGATCTCGCTTATGGCATTCCGTGCTCTCATGCAATACAGGTTAGTTTTTCATTAAACAACATTTTATTAAATAATTTATCTATTGATCCAAACATTTGAAAATTTGTAGACATGTCGAAAATATCGTAAGGATCTCATGGATTATTGTTTTTCAGAGATGACAATTATCGAGCTCAGACGAACGTATGAGCAACTATGGTATGCAAGGGGTCCACGCATAGAAGAACCAACTCCTGCATTTTCATTGATACAAAAATTTAAGTTGAAGAAAAAGAAAAGGATCAGCCGGATAACAGCTGATGGAAGAATACATAATGAACAAGATGAAGAAGCAATTCCATCTCAAAATAATATAGGCAGACCTCCGGGTCGTGGGCATGAACATGGTAGAGGAAGTAGGCGTTGACGCCAATCAAATGATGGAGTACATATTAATTGATATATATAGTATATTGTATTAAGCTTTTTATAATTGTATCAATGAACTCATTTTACTAAACAATTTATTAAGCAAAATTCAATAAAATAATTCCTCGTCTAAATAAATAACAAATAAAATTAATTCAATCCTCGTCTAAGATAATCAGTAAAATTTCTTCTAAGAAAATTTTCCATGTCATCGTCATACTCTGCTCTCAGATTGGTCTGTGGATGTGAACTACCCGCTTCATTATCGTGCCGCATTGGAGGCTGCATTGGAGGCTGCATTTGAGGAGGATCTTTCGCTTCATCTTCTAATTCGCCACGCAGCTTCTTATGTATCCTCACAACCAGTGATGTCAAAAATTGTGGAGTCACCCGTTCTTGGTGCTGTGACGCTTGAAACAAATCTTGAGCCTTTATATTTAAATATTTATCATATACAAAAAATTTAAAGCGTGAAACAATATAAACAAGACGAAAGAATAAATATATACCACAAGAGCCATAAAAGGTGCATGATCAACTGGCATACCGGTTTCCTGAGCTGCCGACTTCACAGAAGTACAGAATCTTTGACTGTGTCGCTCGGCCCACTCCAAATAGCCAGGCGCCCAAGTACTTGCCACACCCGTACCTCTGACGGGACCTTGCATGCAGTTCAGATAACGATTATGCCACAGGTCACAGTGATGGGTCAAATAAGCTAGCCAATTTTGCGTTCTATGTCTATCATGCGCCTTCACGTGTGCCAGTGCTTCTCCCTGAACGTCCACCGGGTCGGGTATCACCTGAGTCCAACTAAATTGATGAACCATACGTTTACAGTGCACGAACTCGACCATATTATTGAAAACAATGGCCCTGTCGTACGTCCATAGCACATGGTCAGGTTCTGAAATACGATTCATCTCCTCTTCAGTATATGAGGTGGAATTAAACTGTAAAAAATAATATAAAAATTAAAATGGAACTTATAATAAAATGAAGGCAGATAGTTAATAAAAATAAGATTATATCTGAGAGGCCCCAACGACATCCAAGTGCAGCCGCAACATTGTAACTCTGTGCGACGCTGTTCTTCCACTTCTCGTCCATGTCAAAAATCGATTCTTGAATATCTCGGGAATATGTGCACGTCTCCGACCTATGTGAGACGAAATGATCCTAGTAGGGATTGGTGCAATGGAGATGAAACGTGAATATCCTCATATTTGCAATAATATCATTGCGCCGCCCACATTCTTGTAGTCATCCACATGAATCTTACACTTATTGTTGTACAGACAATACAACAACGCACTACCCCAACTGTACATGGGTATTGTCGCAAAATTCGATATGTACATCAAAATATCAAAAGATACCCTATATCTGCTATGATCCGGAAACACAAGCCCACCCAAAATTAGGGATAGAATGCCCCAGGCAAAATACTGTACTTCTAATTCATCACTATTTTCATCTATTTGTAGTGATTTTAAATAATTCCCTAACGAGAAACACTGTAGCATACCGTCGTAAATATCCATCAGAACAACAGCCATGTCGTAGAACTACTCCATAAACAGCTGGATACGAGGTAAACGTCATGTCCCACCATTACCATCCATCATAGAAACTGCCAGCCCATTAAATGGGAGTTCCCATATCATAAAAATATCGTGCAGCGTGATGATACACTCAACGAATGACATCCAAAATGTGTGAGTGCGAGGATGTCATCGATCAATCAAAGTCGTCAAAAAATGTCAATCTGTCTTCATTGGACAACTCTGATATATCCCTCAAAACCCAGCATTAACTATATATGGGATAACACAATCACGCAACTTAATCTCACGAAGATATTTATTTGGATGCCTGGGAGTTAGTATTGCGTCCTGTTGAATTTCACGTCTCAAAATATGTGTACTTCTATGATCCTCCAGATCTCCAATAACTTCATGGAAATATGAACGATACAGACCGGGACGCTGGCTCTCATCCTGATTGTAAAATATATTGATATCTACAAAATATATTGTAATAATAAGAATAATGCATAAATTTAATATTAATAATTTATATTCGTGTAATTAAAAAATTTAACTATATATTACAAATACCTTAACCTTGAAAAGCTTTGTTGTAGCTTTAATCGATCCGCAGCTGTCGAATAAGCTCTTCCTTGCCAATTAGAGATGTGTTATTTGGTTTGAGGTGTTGAAAAACAAAGGGATGGGGGTAATTTATAGTAGTGGCCGTGCGGGTTGCTTCCGCATGGCCATAAAATGTTTCGCACCCCTGTCCAGAATGGGCCGGAAAAGGTGTACGTGGATGGAATCTGTGCGGAATGCTAATCCGTGTGGATTCCATCCGCGCGCTTTCCTTAATAACAAATTAAGGAGGGTGTGCGGAAGAGCCCTGCCGCGCAGAAACAATTCGCACGGCAGGACAATTTAGCAACGACGTCGAAAATAGGGGACACAGTTAAAAATTTCCCCCCAAAAGTTGCAGCATATCATTATACTTTCCATTGGAGTCTGCCACTTTTGAGAAGCTTTGCAAGAAAAGTGTTTTCATCTTTTGTGGTTCTATATGTCTGAAGAATAATGATACATGTATATAATTTTGGTGTACATAATTATGTACAATTAATAGAATGTGTACACGCGGAATGATGCACCAATAAAACATTTGTGATCTCAATTACAATAACACATATACACATTTTATTGGTTGTACATAGTTATGTACATCAAAATTAGATACATGTATCATTAATGATGTCCGAAGATAAAATGTAATTGTCTTTCATCAAAGGGCTTAGAGGTCACCAAACATGGCGGGTCAAACAGGTCTGACCCAGCCTGCCCGCGAAAAATACAGGTTTGGATCGGCCCATCCTGTTTAAAAAACGGGTCAGGCCAGCCTGACTTGTTAGAAAATGGGTCAGGCTGGCCTATTTTAAAAAACATACCGGGCTGGGTTGAGATTCCCAGCTCGGCAGGTTAACAGACTGGTCCGTTTAGTCTGTTTTAATTTTTTATTATTATTTTTAAATTTTATATTTTATCTTACAATTTTTTCTCATCCTCCAAACTCCTATGAAGAAGACAACATTTATCCTCCTTCTTGATACTTTATCTATCAGTTTAATATATATTTTTTGCTTTTAGAAAATTTGTTTAAATTTTTATTACTATGTTTAAATTCTATTGGAGCTTAAATTGGATTGCGAGTTTCTTGATGCACCCACTGAAAGAGAAAATTGAGGCTTTTGTTATGTCTTTCCCGATATTTCTTTGACTTATCCGTATTCATTTTGTTATTTGATTTGAAAAACTGATGAACTTTGTCATGCAATATTTGGCTGATGAACTTTGTCTTGAATATTTGTGGCCGATGAACTTTGTCTTGTGGTTTATGAACTTTGTAGTGATATTTGTGATTTGATTGTTTAAGTTTTATCGTTTTAGTTGTTCTGCATTTTTTTGATCAATAATAAAAACAAGTTAAACAGGCTAGCACGTTTTGTAAATAGGCTAGCCTGGTCCGGCTCATTTTTTTAGCAGGGCGGGTCAGCCTAATCTGTTTTGTAAACAGGCTAGCCTAGCCCGACCCACACTTATAAAACAGGTAGGCTGGATTTCAAAACCCAACCCGTCAAACGATATAAAACAGGGCGGGTCAGCCCGCCATGCACGTTTGGTGACCTCTGCTGATGTGCTCATCCTTTTTATCAAAGCCTCAAAGGCATATTAACATGGGTATAAGATACAGAAAAAGTGGTGTTAGTCTGATTTTTATTTTATTTATGCAGTAACTTCATAAAAATTTCCTCAAGCGAATAAATGTGCATGAGTTATGCATGAATTTTGAAAAAAGATGCTAAAACTCAAATATTAGGCTGGTTCCTAAATCCTCATGTTTTTTTTAAATCCTCATGTTGGATGATTACACATCCGGAAATGCTTTGTGTACAACCAGTAAATCGAATTGTCCGACCGAAATGTACTGAAAGGACAAAAATAACCCCTGGACCGAAGCGTGTTACTGTGCTTAGTGGGGCATATATTTGTCATTTTGCCCAAATTCAATTTAAAATTCGGTTTCCTGTTTGTACGAATAGCATCGCTCTTACACATTTGGTCTTTTTTTTGGGTGGGGATTACACATATGGTCTTATATTTTAGTTATGTCTGCTTCGCCATTAAAATATATTTGAACTATACATTTTTTTTAAATCTGAACCATATTAATATAGGTGTAAAATGTAAAAAGGGTGTACTGTAATGAAAATATAAGCCAAATCCTCTCAACCTGATTTTGGAATCAATCTTAGAGTTTAATTTCGTAACTTTTTGCCAAAATTCGTGCATATTTATTCATGCGCCATATCTTTTTCCCACTAGCTAGGCTTGAGATAGATGATCTATTTTCTTCACTTAATTACTTTGAAATTAATTAAGAGTGATAGTAACTATTTTTGAGAGTAGACAATAGTGAAAGCTTGTGTTGTCCATGTTAACGCCTTTAGGATTCCCAACACAAGGCACACAAAAATAGGTGAGCCTCAGGCAGAACATGGCTACAATGTTTTTCCAACTAAATATTATATTAAATAACTAAAGCTGGATATATTTTTAAATAAGTATATCATTAAAGTATTTAATAATAAATCTAAACCAAATTCATAAAGTTTTGAGAAAAGAAGGTACGTAATATATTTTTAATTATTTTTAATTCCTCCTGTGGGGGTCCATTCGTACGATCCCCATGTGGCCTTGATTAAGATAACCCATTACAAAATTAATTGCCCTTAAACCCGACAACTTCAAAGGATTATAATACCCAAATTATTGGCATGCAAACTAACGTGTATCCTTAATGATTAATAATTGAAAGGAATTATTGGAAGATGCATATAAGTAAAGAGTACATGGAAATTTGTCCAACATCCCCTTCCTTCAGTTCTTTCGGGATTGGCGCGACCAACATTTTTTAAGCAAAGGAGACTGCATTAATATATAAAATTGGGCCAAAAATCACAAACTATTTACAAAGTTTTCCTCAAAAAATTACGAAGATTTCTAACTCACTAGTATACCATGCACTAGATTTGGCCATCTCTCCCCATCAATCTATTGGATTTCTCTATATAATCCATTAGATCTCAACAACTGCCACAAATGGCATCGGATTCAGCTCAAACCTTCATCAATTCTCACTTGTTCTTCGACCAACGTTATTGGTGTCGAGTATTTGTTGAGTTCCGGGAATACACCATCATTGTGTGCAGACAAACCACAATAGAAAAAACGATATACATCATTCCAAATTATATCTCCCAAACTCACTCTGTCACGTGACAACATATTATTTGGGGAAGTGTTACATGTCCATACAGATTTATTCATATCTGTATGGACAGGTTGTTTAATTAAGGATTTAGTTAGCTTAAATGTCCTTTAATCAAAAGGTTTTGCTAACATAAAAAGGAAAATTAGCATAAATACATAGAAAATATAAATATAGTAATTTATAAATAATTAAAATTTAATTATTGAAAAAGCTAAAACTCAAAAAAATAAATTAAAAAATAATATTACCTCTATAAATTCAAAACCTTATAAACTCTGAATGTTAACTCTAATTACTACGGCAGCTTCGCCTCCCTACAACTAAAACCCTAAATTAAAATTCTCATAAATCCTAAACCATATAAATTATAAATCCTAAACTTTATTTAAAAATAGTAATTAATATTACAGTAGCTTCGTCGTCATTAAATTAAAATCTTAAATTCCAAACCTTACTTATAAACCCTAAATGTTAAATTTTATTTGAAAATACTAATTAATATTACGGTAGCTTCACAAAGGATAATCAAAATTAGTTTAGAATTTAACAAGAAATAATTTATCACATTAGCTATAAATTAATATTAAAAATAAAAAATTAATGATTACATCGAAATATTATCAAGTCACATCTTAAATCGAAGCGCACGGCGTGTTAATTATTATTATGATGTCTATTTTGATAAAAGATGAACGATTTGTCGAATAAATTCAATGTAAGAAAAGGAGTAGAGATTAAAATATAATATTAAAATAATTAAAATTAAAAAAATTAAAATCAAAGCACACAAGTTAGGGAATGTTTGTGTTAGTGGTAAGGGATGCCCCTTGCCGCTATGGGATTAGTTGTACATAAAGGTATGGACAGATGTGTATGCTAACTAGCATTTCCCTATTATTGGGCCCGAATAGGTATTAAAAATAGTACTGCATCACCCAATGATATATTGACATGTGGTGTACTGAGTTTGTAGCGCGACAACTTTTTTTTGATAAGTGATACTTTGTATTAATTCAAAATTGGTGTACAAATTTGGGCTATTTACAAAACAACCCAACCCCTATTACAATTCGAAAATTCAGCACATTATTTTCGCTGTGTCATGTCTTGTTTCTCTCGAAAATCCCCAAATCGTAGGGTTTCTCCTCCCGCAATCTGTGCGATCAAATTCTATCACGCCCTCTGGATGCAGTGTCTTGGCTCCCGATTCCATTCTCCAACCGAGAATACTGGATGGAGTATGCGTTTATGTTGAAGGATTATCCATAGCTGCACTTTTACCCGTTCTAGAATCTCGTCCAAATGACAGGGTTCTTGATGGAAGATTAGTTTGTATCGCCCTTTCCAGAGTTGCCAGGCAGCAATTTGCCACACAGATTTCCAACTGCTCGCTGTCCATGGAGGTTTCTGAAGCTGCATGTGGTGCTGGAGGCCATCCACGTCTGATATAATCATCTGTTGCCTCTCTTCAGCAGGTACACCCAACCAATTATATATCAAATTCATGTATTGCTTCGTAGTTATGCACTCCTTAAATTGATGCATTTCTGTTTTAGCAACTTCCAAACAGAGCGGACAATTGATGTTAGTAATATTCATACCACGTCGTTGGAGATTCAGACGAGTAGGTAGTCGCTGGTTCAGGTAGTCGCTGGTTCAGGAGTCGCCGGATGAAAAAGCAAATTTTGGAGGGTATAATCTTATTCCATGCCCTTTTTGCATCAAATAGATTTATCTGCATATTCCATTGATATTGCATGATTTGATTGTAAGCATTCCTTGTCAAGTATTCCTGCTCTACAGAGTTTCTCCATACCCATACATCAACCTCCTCCGTGGGTGCAGGAGCCTGTGATAGATCAATAAGTAGTAGAGCCATTTGTAGGAATTCTGTCTCTGCACAGTTTTTGCTCCAACTCCACGGCCAACTCCAATTGGTAGAGAAATTCCCTTTTTGTGCAATGGTGACATGTTTATCACCTGCTACTGCATAAAGTTCGGGAAATTTTTACTGAAAACTAGAGTCATTCAATCATGCATCCCTCCAGAATAGAGTAGCATCTCCAGTGCCCATCTTCTGTCTGAAGTTTGTGTGAAACTAGTTCTCGGTTATGATATGGTTTCTCAGGTGTAGTGGGACAACTTGAATTAGTGTATAGGGAAATGCTAGTTGTTCATACTTAGTTGTTCATATCTGCATGGAGTGTGGTGCCAAATGTCACTTACCACTAACAACCCGGTTTCCTAAAATTGTAGTTAGATTTTGATTTTTTTTATTTTAATTATTTTAATATTATATTTGTATCCTTCCTCATTTTCCTACAAATGAATTTATCCGATGAATCGCTCATCATTTGTCAAAATAGACACCACCATAATAATCACCACGTCGTGTATTTTGATACTATTTCAATATAATTATTTTTTTTATTTTTAATATAAATTAATAGTTTGTGTTATATTATGGTTTAGATTTTGGCGCCGAAACCGTCGTAATATTAATCTCTATTTTTATTATGGTTTTAGATTTAGGGTTTAAAGGTTTAAATTTTTAGTTTATCGGTGCAGAAGCCACTGCAATATAAATAATTTTTTTTATTAGGGTTTAACATTATTTTAATTTAGAGTTTACGGTTTATGTAATTTAGGGTTTTATATTTTTTTGAGGCGAAGCAACTGTAATATTAATCTCCATTTTTATTAGGGTTTAACATTATTTAAATTTTGTGTTCATGGTTTATATGGTTTAGGAATTTTAAATTTTAGAATTTAGAATTTTAATTTTTTTTGCGGTGAAAACATCCTAATATTAATCAACATTATTGATAAGTTTAGAATTATTTAAATTTATATTTATAGAGTTCTTAAAATTTATAATTATTAAAAATATTTTACTTTAACATGTCCATACAGATATAAAAAAAATTTGTATGAACATATACCATCCCCTAAGAAAAGGGAGTACGTGGCAACTGGTAAGTGGAGTAAATTTCCCCGGTCGAACCAAGTGTACCGAACACTTTTCCTTATTGGCCGAATTCTTTTTCTCACCGTTAGATTCAAATTCAACGGCCAAATTTGATTCTCAATTAAATGGCAATCTTACAGCACAAATAAGCCGGGTCAATCCAAATTTTACAACCCACGAGTCACTTAATCAAAAAAAAAATCCATGCGTTGTTCTTCTCCAATTGCCTCCTTTTCACGAATTCATTATCCCTACCAAATATATGCAAACCACTAACCGATCGGAAGCAAATTAAAAAATTCAAGCAGAAAACTCCAACACTCAACCGGTCGAAAGTAAATTAACAAATTCAAACACGACTCAGTAAAAAACAATCGATCTCCAAAATTTCAACATACGTCAATTGCCGAGGGCAGCGTGTACGGAGTAACCTCTGAGCAGCAAGCACCGCACGAGTGCCGATCTCAACCGGTCGGAAGAAAAAGAGGAACAGCTAACTCGAAAGGATCGAGTATTATTACCATGTGGTCGCCTGGTCGGTGGGAAGAAAGACGAATTGGAGAAGAACTTAAAGCACAAGGATTTTTTTTTGGATTCGGAAATTTGACCCACCAAATTGCAATTTAATTGAGCAACCAATCTGGTCGTCGAATTTAAATCGAACTGCCATAAAAAAAAAATTCGGCATATAAGGAAAAGCATTTGGCACAATTGGTTCAGGTGAAAATTATTGCCGGTAAGTGAGCACTGAATATGTATATCATTCCCGGGTAAACTTGCATTGCATAACCCCCCTTGCTCGTTGCTACTTTTGAACTAGCGTTGTGCTGTGTTCGTATTTTGTATGTGGTACCAATACTTTTGACTTGACCACGACTACACGCATTAGTAGCACGACAGCCACTTCACTACAAATCGCGCTGCAATGATCGCGACTTTACAAACTTAAATAGACAACGACACATGACCACTGTGGATGTATGAAAAGGAGCAAATGAAAGGATAGTGAACAATACAACGGAGATCTGCTGCCAATGGACTTTAATGGTGAATGAAGAAGAAACATGAGGAGTTCGATCCAAGTTCGAGTCAGTATCAGAGGTGAAATACTGAAAAAGGGACAACAGATCAAACAATTTGGCCAATAAATTGTGAAGGTTATCAGTTGAGAGCACAAGGATGTAACAGAGCTAAGATATCTCTTGGGTTTTCAACATCACCCGAAACATACCTACATCAACAGAAATTTTCATATATACAGTCTTATATGTACGGTAAAAAGTACAATCCATACTTGGCATCATCCATTTTCGAAATTGGTTGCACCATTGAAAAGCTTATACATTGAATTGCACATGTTCAAATTTTGGTGATATTTCGACGACGTTATCACCGTTTAACGGAGGGTTATAAGGTTAAGTAGTCCGAAATAGAATTTTAGAAATTTCCGGCCGGAAACCGGACCAAAGCATGGAGATTTTCATCTACAATGTATAAGCTTTCCAATGGTGCGGACCAATTTCGAAAACGGAAGATAGCAAGTATGGGTTGTACTTTTTACCGTACATATAAGGCTGTAAATACGAAAATTACTCCATACATCAGTAGGCATCAATATAGATCATATTATAACTCCATCAGAGAGGATATGAAATAATGAAAGAAATAGTTAAATCCTTGCTTTCCCCATTCCTGGTTCAGCAGAGAAACATTCCATAGATTATGGATACAAGTCGAATAACACAATTAGAAACCCACTGATCAGACAGAAACAAAAGACTAAGATCAGTTTTGGTTTAGTATTCAACAATCATACCGAATGAGATAACTACCTTAGGAACATTCTGGAGCCTGAGGCGAGTCGGAAAATTAGCAGCAGAAACTCAGGCATGAACCGTTCATACGGTTGAGCGCTTCGTGATGAACACCTTCTTCAGCATCTCCAAGCTGAAGCGGATATCAGCTCCTTCCTTTGCCAACAGAGAACGAGAGAAGACTGCCTCTTCTCCACTTGAAATCCTCCAACAGGAGTCCTCTTGATGACACATTCAGCTTGTGATTCTGTGAAATTGCTGAATACGAGCGGTGAGAATCCAGATGACAGAAACATAGACCTCCAATGCTGCGTCTTCTCGGGCGAACGAAAACGCCCAACAACAATCTTTTCAATGCCCGGTTGGATCAAGAACCTCTCAATTTTTTGTAGTGCATCCGTATGGACGTTAACAGCATCAAGAGATTCCAGTAGATTCGAATATGATTGCAGGGCCTGGATTACGTGGTTAGCAAATGGAAGATCAGTTCGGTCACATCCTCTGTCCACGGAGACGACAATCCTTGGCGATAGCTGTTTTACAAACCGAAGAACTGATGTTACTGAGAACTGATAATTAGCAAGGGTACCAACCGGGAGATTCACGGCAACTGCACCATTTTCCGGTCCTTGCAAAGGCACAGACCAGGAACCAGAATTCAATGACTCCATACTCAGGGCCTCAAATTCGAATGCAATGTTAATTTCACTGGCAAACTGAATCAGGTTTTCTCGAGTCAGACCGAGTTCCAGCTGATCATGGGTTGAGGGAGAGGCTAAAGCAGTGATTTTTAAGGAAGGGGCACCCACAGACCTCAATGAAAGCTCCTGCATCAGAGAGGCCCATTGCCCACCATACCCGATATCAAAATCCACAATATGAATTCTATCAAATCCCTCCAGAACTTCAAGAATAGCTTGATTGCAAGTGAAGTTTGCAAAATGTACTAGGGGAGAAATCTCAGAGAAGGACTTATAAGCACCAATCTTGAAAATTAGACCAAAAGGCGATGAACTGGTAGCAGAGGGGGTGACATTGTTGCTGGTACAATGGAGAAGCAATTGCAACGCCTCTTTGCAGTAGAAAGCAGCCCTATGAAAAGGCTTACCAATGGGAGAGAGCTGGTGATTGAGCCGCGCCAATATCCCCTGCGCGAGTACGAGATTCCCCGTCTGGACTAGTTCAGCAACCTTGTACAGCTGGTCAACTGTCGCCTGCTGCTGATGGGAATGACCTAAATCATCACCCCCAAATGCTTTTGGTTTCTGCTCTTGACCCATTGGCCTTGGCTGTAGATAATCAGGGAGAAACTGAAGCTGATTGGGAAGAACTTGTTGCTGTAGATTCAACTGCTGTCTACCCATGAATAGTTCCTGCTGTCCAGTGTTGTGCCGTTTGGCGTCAGGAGGCGACCCAAATGCATTTTGCTCTTGCTGCTGCGGATATGACAAAGGAAAGAAAAACGAGGGATTCTGAGCTTGCTGGGCTTGGTGCTGGTTTATCACTAGGCCGGAATTGAAAACTGGAGGCTTCATTTCAACAGAAGAGTCGAATGCAGTTTGATGGTGAAGACCCATGGATCCAGGATTTGAGGGAATTGAAATCGGATGAATGATATTATGAGAATTTTGAGAAAATTTCAACTGAGCAGGCGGATTTGAAGATAAGGGATTGGGGAGAGAGACAATCTTTTCAGCACTGGATCTAATGTTGTTTGGGTAAGTCGGAAGTGTGGTCATAAAACCACCGCTCAAATGGTCTCCAACAAAACCCTGATCCACAGCCCCAAATCCACCGCTAAAATCGAACTCCGCCGCTGGGAATCCACCGCAGCCGCCGCCGATTTGAAGGACCCTGTTCAGATTTCCCAACGCAGTGTCTTCCACATCCCCCATGATCCACCGGAGAATGGACTGGTCTTGACCGGGTGAAGCAGCTGCTGAATCCGACAGCACGCTCTCCCAATCCTCCATAGCAAATTTCTCGGGGTTGCCCCCACTTCCGGCGGTGGTGGCTCCGATATCCAGAGATGGGTTGGGGATGAGGCCGGAATCAGTTACTCCGCCTCCGGCATTTGAGCTTGTGGCAGTCGTGGAGTCTTGCTGCCATTTGCTAGTAGGGTTGGCGTCAGAAACCGCCGCCACACCGGCCGTGTCGTTAGAAGCAGCACCACCTCCACCACCGAAACTTCCTCCGCCTCCGCCGAGAGATGAAGACAGTGTAGACGAAGACGTTGGCCTACTGGGAGTCGGAGTTCTGGCCGAATCCAGTACAGACGTGGGCTCAACAAAATTATTGCTCAGGAAACAATTTTTCTTGAACAAATCCGAACGAACTTCTGCCGGAGTTGAATCCGTGAAGAAAGTCTTATTTCGCACAATCAGCTCCAAGTCTAACACCCCCTTCCCCTCGAAATCATAGGGTAAGGGCATCCCCTTCATCTACAAAAAAAAATCCCAAACATTCTTCAAAATCATCCAGCTTCAAAAAAAGGCCAAAAAAAACAAAAAGTAAACAAGGACCCTACCAAAGCAAACTCCACAAGATAACTAGCAGCTGCAACCACTTTCGGAATGCAGGAAAATCAGGAATATGGACAAGCAAACACGTCCATGTGTGTATAAACTCATGAAGGGCACCTATTCCAATCTCAGATATTTTTTTCCCCAGAAGGATAAGAAGAGAGACTGTGGAATAAGGACATGGGTGAGCTTGAGTAGAGGAAAAAGTGGTGCGTAATTGAAAAAAAATGGCGGATTTGAGTGTCTGTCGGTTCTTAATTCCTCTTCTCTAGGCCGTGAAGAAGTGGTACTCTATCTGCCTTCATTTCTCTGCCATGGATGCGTGCAACATAAAAAAGCAGTAAAGTACCCCCCTTCTTCCCCCTTTCTCTCTCCTACTCTCTCTCCTTCTCCAAGTCCATTGTTTTCCTCCTTTCTTTTTGGTTTTTCTTTTCTTTTTTGGTTTTCCTTTCACCCATTTTAGACTTTTAGTTGATTTATGTGGCTTCTCAACTTATCTTTCTTGCTAGGGTTTTCATTTCCTCTTACAGACGCCCCAATTGCATTCCAAGGAGCGTGCTTACAACCATGGCCGTTATTTCGGTTATATTCCTCGAGATATATTTATTATAGGCCACCCAAATGATCGAGTCACGCAAAGCAAAGAAACAAATTATATAAAAAAGAAAACTACAATATTGGACTCGAATTTTAAGTTATTTTCTTTTTATATCTTTGATAAAGAAATTTAAAATCTATTCTGAAATTTTAAGTCAGAATGTCGGGCTATGAGCTTTTCATATTAGCGAAAATTTTAGGTGGTAGAGATATGCATGCTGAGGTGGATTTGTAGTCACACGTGTTTAGACAAAATTCCAAATGTGGTTTTTAGAGATACACCAGGCATTGACGGACCTTTGTGCGACTGAGGGGAGCACATGCCCTTCCTTAACGGAAAAAAATCATTTTATATAATATAGTAATATCTTTATTTTATATTATCATAGATTAAAAATTGTTTGAAAAGTAAAAAAAGTCAATTTTTCTTATCAAATTCGGGAAAAAATTTTACTGTGCCATAAAAATTCGAATTACTTGCTAAATTGTCCTGCCGCGCGGATTGTATCCGCGCGCCAGGGTCTCGCGCGGATGAAAACCGCGCGGACACTAAGCCACGCGGCTT
>JAOYMZ010042567.1:0-15034 GCA_025802335.1 Pinguicula primuliflora | reverse complement strand
TAAAAAGTGAAAGAATTAATTTTACCGTCAAGTTCAGCAGCGAGCTGTGGTCATATGGTACTCCCCTCTCCGGTCTCAGTGATAAAGGACAATAAAGTGGTCGGCGATGCCGATTATACCATTCCGTATAAGTCTCGTCCCATCTAACCATTTGTATCGGTAGAGGTGGATCCCCAGTAACATACGGGTTCCTCCTAATCCATATCTCACGATAGAAAGCAATCTGCATCTTTCAACGCCTACTGCCTCTGATCCCGTGAACCAGCATCTCGTTGACCCTGTCGACTGGATCGGAAATCGGCTAGATGTATCCAAACTGATGTCGAACACGACAGGCGTGAACGAACTCTATAAAATCCATCCAAAAAATAGAACCGTCGTAGTCCCAAAATATCCGGTCGGCAGGGCTAATCAGAGACATCTCGGGTGGACTGTACGGAGTGGATACAAACTACATATAACATAAGAACTGTTAGAGATAGAAATTAAAATATGAACGATTGAACTTTTTATTTCGATACGAGAACATCAAATTACGAACCTAATCGGCACGCACATCATCCAACTACATTTTGATCGTCCGAATTGAATGACTACCCTGATCGATGCTCCTCATCTTCCGGACGAATTCGACACCATAGACCTCAGGAAATCTTCAACCCGGCGCTCAGAGTAACTATCAAGTGACGTGGGCAGAATATGGGGGGAAATAGTAGGCAACCTCGAATATTCCCATAACCAAATAAGACGTGTCGCGCCAGCCAATAATTTTGCGCAGTCCATGTGAATGTTACAGAGATAGTGATATTACACAGCACGACGGTCCTCCAACTATAACGTCTAATGTCCCGCGAGTCTTCGATCAAGCGGAAGATCCTCATATGAATTTTGTTAACGGATGTGTCCAGTAACAAAATCCCACCGACTATAAGAGCAAGCACTGCTCGGCATAGCACTCCATCTGCTCATCGGTGTTGTCGATAGTGAGCGGGTGATCTATCAAGTACTACCCGATATAGCCTATCCGGACTCCAGAATGACGGAAGGCATCAGAAGCAAAGTCCATGCCGAGCCACCTCTCCAAATACGCTCTAGACTGCTCAGTCGTCCCGGTGCCAGCTCCCAACTGATCAGAAGTAATGGGGATACCATTAATAGGAATCCCCCACAGTATCGACACATCCTGAAGAGTGATCGAGCACTCCCCAAACGGCAACCAGAACGTATGTGTGACCGGATGTCAACTCTCAACCAATACCATAATGAAATGGCGGTCCTCTCGTATATCGGCGGTGAGATAAGCACCCCACATCCCCGCATCGAATATATGTTGTTGCACACGTCTGTCCAACTCGAGACTGCATAAATAGAGATTTAGATGATGCGTTCTCATCGCATCATCCAGATGAATCTGCCCATCCAACACTCGAGAACTACGATGGGTAACCAAATCTCATAATACTGCCTCAGAAACCGGTCTGTACAAATCGGATCGTTGACTCTGCTGCAAACTCATCTTACATAACAGAGCATATAACCAATCAATACAATTTAATAAAAATTCATAATAATTTATAACAATTCCTAATAATTCTAATAATTCATAATAATTTATAACAATTCCTAATAATTCTAATAATTCGTAACAATTTATAACAATTCATAACAATACATAATAATTAATAACAATTCAGAATAATTTCTAACAAATCAATAATAATTCATAATATTTTATAACAATTCAATAATAATCTATAACAATTCATAACAATTTCATAATAATTTATATCAATTCATAATAATTTATAACAATTCATAACAATTTAATAATAATTCATAACAATTCAAAACAATTCGTAATAATTTATAACAATTCTTAATAATATATAACAATCCAATAAAAATTCATAACAAATCAATAATAATTCTTTACAAATCAATAAAAATTCCTAAAAATTCGTAATAATTCGTAACAATTCAAAATTTAATAAATCCTAAACTAATTGCAAGATTAAAAACCAAACTTGGAGGAATTAAAAATGAATCGGATCAAGATTAAAAATCAAATTCAAAACCGTTACCTTTGTCGGATTGGAAGAAGAACAAACGAATCGAACAAACTGAAGAAACGAATTCGAACAAACTGAAGAAGAATTCGTCGGAAGGATGTTGAAAGAATTCGTCGAAAGAGATGTAAAATATCGATCTTGGGCGAATAGATATCATCTTTTTGTACCGATCTTCGAATGACCGACGTATTAATGATATCGGTCTTCGCATGACGGCTGTATCTTTTTTTCTTGTCCAATGGATGATATCGATCTTCGCATGACTGGTGTATTTTTTTTCACGCCAAACGAATGATACCGGTCTTCGAATGATCAGTACATTCTTAATTATCGTTGAATAACTTTGTTAATAGCGCACCAAAGATCGGTGCGTGACATTTTCTAAAATAGACAATTTTGTGACATATTAAAAAATTTTCTCATATTGCTACACCGGGTGAGGTGGAGTTTTTGAAAAATACTATTTGTACACACTTTTTTGACATTATTGATTGACATAGATGACAATATACACAACCACGATTAAAAAAAATAAATAATAAAACATGTGGTTGTGATCGTTGTCGTGTCACAATATCAATAAATGATATCAATAAAGTGTTTGATGGAAGTCATTCTTGCTCTCTAGGGAAGGCCAACGGTTTCGGGTTTAGGGTTTCGACAACTAGTTCTCTTGCCATGGTAAGAAATCTCTCCTTCGCTTATCTTGGTTTCTCTGATTTCTTGGTGTCTATTTGTAATGTTGATGGTTGGAATTTCGGGAATAACGTTGAGCAATGTTTCCATTTTGCAGGCGGATTCACCACGGAAACGGTAAATTTGTCTATGGCTTCGTATGTGTTGAATTTGGCGTTTGAGAAGTAAAAATGTGTTTTAAGGCTTCTGATCTACTGTTAGACGTGCTGAAGGTTAGGGAATTAGCTGGTTAGGTCGGAGAAAGCGTAGGTTTCTAGTGGAGTTTTAAGATGTTTCATTCTTTTTTATACGATTGTTATTCTGTGTCGTATATGAGACTGGTCATTTAAGATAATCAAGAAACCATGTTTTAGAAAATTAGAAGAAAGATTGCAATATATCGCTTATCTTTCTTTTGGTATGTAATATATCGCTTATCTTGATGTGGTTGCGGTTGTTTCAACATTTGTTGGTGCTCGTATGATCTGAGTTTGCTGCTAGCTATCTTGAATATTGTGGGCAAGTTCATATCTACTACTAATTCTTGTAAGGTTTAATTGATTCTATTTGCATGGGGTTTGTAGGTTCTGAATGGTGGGTTTAGTTTGCTGATACTTTATTTTAGCAATACTTACTCTAGAGGCGACAATCTCCTGTTTCACTTAGTGGTTTGTTTAAATTATTATGGGAAACTGTATTTTCGTTGCACACCAAACACTGCATCACTAAGTAGGTATCTTCCAAGTTTGAAGAGAGCAAGAGTAATATGCTGTCATTGCTGGCAACCATACATAGCTGGGTTAGATTTTATGTTTGATTTTTATGAATCGTAAACTATTAAAGGCAGGAGATTAGATCCCGGAAGCACCCAGTAGTGTGCGTTCATCTTTTGAATCCTTGTTTACAAGGAACATCAATGGATTATAAAGAAACATTCGGTACTTGATTATGTCCTAGGGAGGCATTCATTCAACTTTTAGTATTATAATTCTTCACTGATTCTTTTGGGACAAATGCCTATTATATATAACGTTTTACACTTGTCTTCTCATGAATATCAATATTCAGGTATGCACAGTCTCCTACCTGGGAGGAAAAACGAAGATCGAGGTCCAGGTCCCCATCCAGGTCCAGATCTCGTTCTAGATCATGGTCCAGACCAAGGGAGCGATCTAGGTCCAGATCTGGCTCCAGAGGCCGTGGCAGGTTTGGTTACCTGCATTTATTATTATTATTATTTATTTATTTATTTATTTATTTATTTATTTTTAACTTAGACCAGTTTAGTTATCAATCGGATGCTTTGTGCTTGACCCTTCCATTCAGGCCCGAAGTTGTTAATCCTGGCAATGCACTTTATGTAACTGGCCTATCTACCAGGGTCACTGAAAGGGATCTTGAAGATCATTTTTCAAAAGAAGGAAAGGTCGGTCTATCAGTCTTTGATCTTTCTGTTTGTTAAGTACTTCCTTTATTAACTTGGTGAATTCTCTAATAAGGTAATGAGAATTAGATTATTATGCATTGAGGCAATACCGTACAAGATTTTGCAATTAGAAAGTGATTTTTTAAAATTGTTTAATAGGTGAAGTCAGTTTTCTTGGTGGTGGAACCACGATCTCGTGTCTCACGTGGTTTTGCATTTATAACTATGGACGGTGTTGAGGATGCAAATCGATGTATCAAACATCTAAATCAATCCGTGCTGGAAGGGCGATATATAACTGTTGAAAGGGTAAGCTACCTGTCTGGTCTAACCTGGCACCTAACCTATTTGATTGTCAATATTTTGTTGACCTGAAGGTTTTCTGGTTATATTCAGAAAAATATTGCGTCAGCTATGTTGGCAGAATTCAATGCTGATCAGCTCACCAATCGCAACAAGCTAAAACAGCTTTTCACTTGCTTCTGATCAACTAAATAGCACCTATATTGCTCAACAACTATACAACCTCAGCAAATACTCAACTCTCAATTAATCAAGGATCTTTCTCTACATTGTAATCAGGCTTTATGGTATCTCGTACCTAACATTGATTCTTCTTCTTTTCCTTCTTGATTTTCTTTTTTGATTGATGAAAGGAAATGTGTCTATAGACTGCATGGTTTTACTGGTACCGTGTTTGTTCCTTGAGTTATCCTCTCACAGGACAAGAGGAAAAAAAATACCTAACATTGATCTTTTCCTTCTTGATTTTCTATTTTGATTGATGAAAGGAAATGTGCCCATAGACTGCGTGGTTTTACAGGATACGTGAGTTTATCCTCTCACAGGACAAAAGGAAAATGGTAGATCATGTTCCTATTTTATACATTTGTTTGTTGGGATTCTCTGGTCTCCACATTTTATGGTTGCTTTGCTATTTTTATCAAGCTTTTTCCATTAGCATGGTATGAACCCACTCCGTTGTACTTGTAATACATGAAGTGAGATTGCTTAAGTATTAATTTTCATTTTAGTCACGGAGGAAGCGTGCGAGGACTCCCACTCCTGGTCACTATCTTGGTCTGAAAAGCAGTCGGGGCGATGGTGAGTTATTTTCCTTCCCAGAATTACGCTGTTTGATCTTCTTTTAAGCATGCTAACTAATTTAATGCTTGGATATTAGATCCTCGCGGCGACCGCGGTAGGTACCGTGGTGGTTCAAGTCGTGAAGAATATAGCTATCGTAGGTCTCCGAGGCGCTCCCCTTACCGAGGTGTACGTGATTACTCTCCCAGATATTCACCTCCAGTCTCAAGGTCAAGAAGGGACAGATCTAGATCATATTCTCCACCTCGCCGCAGCCTTGAAAGAGGCTATGCTCGTGGCTCTAGATGAAGTTTCTTGATCCAGAGATGGAGGTTTCTCATCAAAATGCACCGACTGTTGTGATGACCTAGCTTTAAAATTAAGATATTTGCTTCAAACATGATTGACAATGGTTTCATGTTATCATTTGCTGAAGAGAAGTTGCTGTAGTAATATAGATGCATCCCTGGCCTACATGGTTGCAAGAATATTATGGAGTGAATTGTTCTCTTGGTGTAGGTTGCTGTTTATTGAACAAATTATCAATTAGCTGCATGAGTATTTGTGGTTTTGGTAAATAAATATTTAAGAAATTGTTCAAATTTAATTTTATTCCGGTTAAAAAATCCTTACTTTTTAATGAGGAATGATATCTGACACAAAACTAAGTATATATATATCTTCCATTTTTCATTGATTATGGATTATGATGTCATCGACATCTTCAGTATTTTATCCTGCAGTTCTCTTTCCCGTCGGAATCCTACTTTGCAGGGAGAAGACAAACAATGTCCTCTGCACCTTGGCCTTTAACTATTCAACCCAAAACTCGAGTCTTCACTTTCCTCCCTCCATCATCTCTCCGGTTCTTCCCTGCAAACTTTCGTTTCCCTTCTCTTCCGCTACCATATCCCATTCGGCAATTGAAGTCCTCCAACTTCTCTTACAATGATACTGCGCAAGACCAGAGTGGAGAAGACGAGGACCCTGTCATTGGTGACTGCCTAGTTTTCGAAGAAGGAGTTTTCGATGACCCATTTCTCAGTACACCGAGACCGACGAATCTCGATGAAAAAGGTGTTCGAGGCGGTGGTAAAGATGTTAGTGTGTCGCCGGAGAGTCTGATTCCGGATAATTGGTTGGATGTTCAGAGGGAGATCAATATTACAAAGAAGGAGAGGCGGAAGCTATCGCAGCAACTTGAGTACGGCAGAAGTGTGGAAAAGAGAAAGCAAGCCCTCAGGCCTGTCAATTCGGACAACTACGAGAAGTTTAGGCAGCAAAAGCTTCAGCAGTTGAAACCAATTGTGCTCGACAACCCCGAATCCAAGGATTTGGAAGAGAACGTTAAGCAGAGTAAAGTTGACAACCAGAGGCATAGTGAGGGGATAACTGTAACTGGTAGAGTGGCGCCTAGGAACCCGAGATTAGCTGTCTATGGGGTTGGATTAGAGGACATCTCTGCCCTTTTTAAGAGTGAAAGCTATGAGCCTGGCTCTCGTGACAAGGGGCAAGGTATGTTTGCAAATTCTCTGTATTTAAAATTATATTTGTTTAGTTTGATGAGATATCAGTTATAGTCTTATAGAGTTATTTATTCCTAAAACGTTGAATTCATTTATTGATCGGAAGGCTGTGCAAATCATGTGAGTGATGAGCATTGGATTTTGTTTAATTGCTATATAGAGTTTACCCGCAAGGGCGGTGCAAGACGAGTTTATAATTGCATTTGATATTTATATAATGGTGGCCATGGCATGAACCCAGGTTCGACCATGGTCTTAAACACAGCTCCTTTGGGAACCTTCATGACCATGGACGGTACGATACATATTAGATGCTTTTGCAGCAGGTAAGGGATTGGCCTAGACTGGAAGGTTGTTATGAAATTGAGTCGTGGCCTACCAGTAGTTCCATGATTCTTGGCTCAATTATTTTTAGCAGCCAGTGAATATGTTATGTTGGGCATGGAGTAGAGGCATATGCTATGCTATACCTCATTTCTTGGGAACGAACAACTCAATTTATTAACAGTAGTCAGTAAATGTCATCTATTGGGCTTGAGATAAAGATGGGGAGAGTGGTGTATCAACAAGATGGACTTCTGTGGCTTTATTTATTCACGTCTTTCCTGATGTTGATTGTTCAAACTTTGTGATTCTTCTCTGAAATTCTTCAGCAGGTAACCGTAAATCATTCTCAAAAGAAGAGAAGTTACTAATGAATAGGCGGGTGCCTGATTTAATTGTTGCTACATCGGTAGGTACCTTAACTTTCCTTGTGATTTATTGCATGCTGTAAGAAGAGTAGCTTATAAAGCATCTCCTGGCATTGATTATAGCTCTTATGTTGTTGGTAATAGTCCACTAATGCTGATGAATCATCGACCTATTCGGCTCTATAAATTCTTCTTATATGTAAAAGAATCAAGGTGAAAGAGACTAACTAGTTTAATCGTCTCAGTTAAGTATACCTCGTATGGGCATTTTGGTATGAACTAAGAACCTGATAAGGAGATGATAAGAAGCTTCTAGGGAAAGATTGATGCACAAGGATCCAGACGATCAATCAAATCTTCTCCATATCTAGTCTTGGTTTATGTGTAGGTTATTTAAATAGATTATCTCTTGTATTGTAGAAGTCCATATGCTTGGGCAATATATATGCCATGTATCCTCAAACTTTATTATCAAGGAATGACGTTCTATTTTATATTTTTATTTTTATAGTTCATAGCTTAGTCGTAAATGGGATCAAAATCTCTCACTAACTAGTCTTTATCTTTCTGATTTAGCTCTATCCTACTCAATGTGTCCTACCCATTCTTACCCTTGTTTACTTGTCTCAGTCCCGGGATCGATCACATTGGAATTAAAGTTACGTTATGGAGTTATTTTGTTTTCTTCTTGCTTCAATCAATACATCAGAGTTTGTGCTGCTCTCTACTATTTACGATCTTTCCTAGACAATTTTTCCCGGGTCTAAGTCTTCATTCTTCTGTTGGTTATTTGCTAATTGATATTTGTTAGTCGAAGTTGTTAGCTTCTGTTGTCAATTTGATTATATAATTTGTTTTCTAAGCAACACATTTTTATATTTTAGTCACCTGAACCCTATAAAAAATTTAGAGTTCGCTTCTTCTATTTAGTCTTTCTTCTTAATTCTTTCTTTTTGAACAATGCTGAAATTTATATATGCTGATTCAAACACAATTATCAGGGAAAATGGCATCCTCTGCATTCTCTTGCAGCCTGTGGGGAGTTTTACCTCGTGAAAACCTTATTGCAGCACTACCCCGATATTAATGCCCCCGACAAGGTGAACTTGTGGACATCCTTTAATTTGCCCCAACATTTTGGTTGCCTGGTGTATATCTTCTACAGCCTATCTAGAACTGGTCCATTAGCTAGAGTTGGTATCTACTCTTGTCATTGATTTCAACTTCCTTTTTTGTATATTTTAATGTAGGATGGATTAACTGCACTTCATAAGTCAATTCTTGGCAGAAAGCAGGCTATTTTCAATTTTCTCTTGAGAGAATCAGCCAATCCCTTTGTGCGCGATAATGTAAGCAGAATTTAGGCCTACAATATGCATAATATTGCAGCATAAAATGCTTGTGGGCAGAATTCTTAACAGTATCGGCAATTACTTGGTTAACTTATTCATGAAACCACACATTTATGATAGCGAATGATGTTAGTATATTGCTAAATGTTTATATTATGATGGGACCTTATAGTTGCCGTAATTATTTAATTCGATAGGTCGTTTGTAATCAGTATTTTGCTCCAACTCTTTCAGTTTGACGGAGTGGCATCATCATTTGTCATATATCGTTGTACATGTGCTTATGATTCTTCTTTTGGATTCACCTTTTCTTTTTCTCTATGAAATATTTGTTTTATAACAGGATGGAGCTACCTTGATGCACTATGCTGTATTTGCGGCTTCAAGTCAGATGATAAAAATTTTGTTATTATATAATGTAGATATAAATCTTCAAGATAATGTAAGCCTACTTGTCTAAATCATATACAATCCTTACGAACTTAGCAGTATTTAAAATCTTAGATTGAATGTGCTTCTTCTCTTCTTGAAAGGATGGGTGGACACCGCTGCATCTTGCTGTGCAATCCCGTAGAACAGACCTGGTGAGGCTTCTATTAATAAAGGGAGCTGATAAGATGCTAAAGAATCGGGTAAAGTAATTTTTTTTTGAAAAGACAAGGGTAAATTACTATTGTTTGATATTATTGTTAACCCTACATATGATTCCATTCAAGCGCTCGCTACATAACCGATATATTTTATCTATCTCTCTCGTGATTGTTTTTACCAGGATGGTCTGACAGCACTGGATTTCTGCCTCTATTCTGGCCGAGATACAAGAAGTTATGAACTCATCAAGCTGCTGAAAAGGATTCCGTAGCCCCTTCAGGGACCTTGTGGCTGCTGTTTCGGCTACTTCATCCGGCTTCAGCTCGTTGTTGCGCTACTGGGTGGCTCTTAGATACCACACCTTTTTCGGTATACGGTAAATTCTGGCATGGCTGCTTATATTGAGAGTGGAAGTGCTGAGCTGCTGTGCCGGTGAAGAAAAGTAAACCAGAGATCTTCCCCGGCAGGTTTCCAGCCTAAAACCTTAATGCCAAGCCCCACGGATCTTGTTTATTTGTGTAATATGATGGATCCAATCCAACCATGTTAGTAAGGGGTGGAAGATAAATTTAGTGGTAGTAAAGTCAATACAGGCTCAAGGTTGTTTTGTTTACTTTTGGCATTAGAGTCAAATGGAGTTTATTTACGTAAACAGAATGGAGGAATGATATAAGGCACCTTCCGCTATACGCACACCTCCACACTTCCCACTCACATCATGTGGGAGCACACACACATGTTTGGTGTATGTGGGATCCCATCTTTATGAATGTGAGGGGTGTCATGGATGTGCTCTACTTGGAAGCCCACACACATATTGGTGTATGTGGGATCTCATCTTTATGAATGTGAAGAGTGCCATGGAGAAAGTGTCGAAAGTGACATTTATCATTTACCAACAGAATGTAAGAATGCCAAGAACCCAGATCTATGCAAAACAACGATGCTGGAGCTAGTATCTACCCCTATACCGAACTTAGACCTTTGTCATTCCTATCCTAGCACATCCTCTTTACAGTCGAATTGACTGCAGTTACACTCCAGAGGTACCGCGCCACTACTTGCCACATTTGCTTCCAAGTGACTGAGGAAGGTGTATTGAACCTTAACTTTTGAATAAATAAGCATAATGAAAATCGAAATTAGGCAACTGCAATTTAGGAAAGGTGGTCCAGGGAGGAAGAGACACTGCAGAGAAGAACGGCTACCACCTTGACTGAGGGAGCAACGACCAGGAGAATGGTGGGAACGTCTCGAATCAATGGTAGGAATGGTCAGGATGTCACAGAAGAAATGAAGGGTCAGGATCTTTGCACAAAATATTCCATCCCAAGCAAACTTTGCTTGCGTTTTGGATTGGAGTGGCTCTCTTATGGCGTTTACTGAGGTCTCTGCCCCAGAAAAAAACTCCTCTTAACGGCTAGTTTCCCGATTCAATAACTGCGACAATCTCCGATTTCGATTTTCTTTAATTACACCTTGCAAGAATATAATTAATTGGCTTTCCTATTCGATTCGACCGTTGTACTGCACGTTATTTCGCTCCAAACGCTCTTCCCCGACTTGCGCGCCGGAGTTGGAGCAGCCGTAGCCAAAAAAAAAAAGGAGAGATGGCGGTGGGAGGTAACTCCAGCCAATGGAAGAAGGCGCTCAGAATGGGTCTACTCATATTCCGCCGTGGATTCAATACATCCAAATGGTGCCTGTTCTCTTATTTTGTGATTTTTTTACCCCTGTGCCTGCATCTCCAGCAACGTCTCATGTTCTTCTTTTCGTTTTTGGAAGTAAAACAATGGCGAAGATGGCGGTGGCTAGAGTGAAGCTGCTGAGGAACAAGAGGGAGGTGGTTATAAAGCAGATGAGACGCGATATTGCGATGCTACTGGAGTCGGGACAAGATGCCACGGCTAGAATTAGAGTTAAATTTCTCTCTTTCTTCTATCATTTACGGTTAATCTACTTTGTTTAATCTCAATTACTCATCTGGTAACTTATAATTTCTCCTCTTTGAGATGATGGTTCTGCCGTTGTGGTAGATTTACACTGTGAATCTTGCCTCCCCTGGTTTGTGTAAGAATAGTGTTAGATATACCCTTGATGCTAATGGTTTTGCGCTGTGACAGAATGTTCTTCCAAGTGTTGTCCATTCATGCCAAATTGCATTGAAATATTGTGTAAATTCCCATGAGTTCCTAGTACTGCCGTTTCAAGCATTATGATCGGGAATCATTATACTCTTAATCCTCTTATGGGCTCTAGAGAATGTTCTGCGTAAAACATCAACAGCTTACTGGATGTAATTTGTTCTGTTCAATCATTTACAACAGCTAGGCTGTTGGAGCGCTGGGCTGAGTCTGATGGTCGGAGGGCGCCCAAGCTGCCTAGGCACCCATCTAAACGCCCTTATAGCCCATATAAGCGGTCTATGTAGGTATTCAGACAAGCGGAAGCAACCATCAAGTGCCTAGCGGACTGGACTGCCTTCTCGAACACAGTTCGAAAGCCGGTTAACTCAATACAAGGATTCCGTGTGTTCAGTTCATCTAAAAGGATTTTTTGTTTCCTGTATATTTATTTGAACTTGTTGCTACCCTTCGCAAATTCTTAAAGGGTGCACTTATACTGTGCATTTTTCATGTTTCTAAAGGTTGAACATGTCATAAGAGAACAGAACATTATGGCTGCCAATGAATTGATTGAGCTTTTCTGCGAGCTGGTTGTAGCCCGGCTCTCAATCATTGCAAAACAAAGGTGGTGCTATCATTTACAACGTTATTGCATTGGGAAGTATCGACGCATTTTACACTAAGAAGTTGATTATTTTCTCCACAGGGAATGCCCGGCTGACCTTAAAGAAGGAATAACGAGTCTGTTATTTGCTGGACCACGATGTTCAGATATTCCAGAGTTATTGTCCATCCGGGATGCCTTCCAGAAGAAATATGGTCGCGATTTCGTGTCAGCAGCCACCGATTTACGCCCCAATGCTGGCGTGAATCGCATGCTTATCGAAAAACTCTCTGTTAAAACCCCATCTGGGGAAGTAAAGCTGAAAGTGTTGAAGGATATAGCCAAAGAATACCGGGTCCAGTGGGATACCACAGAATCAGAGGTGGAGCTGCTTAAGCCACCAGAAGAGTGTATTGTATCTCCTTCCACCTTGTTATATATATGCTTGTCCGAAAATGAATTCCTAGATTTCAGTATCCACATCTCTTGATCTCCTCTTATTATCCATTCTGTAGGGAGGACCAAATCATTTTGTAAGTGCTTCAAGTTTGCCCTTGAACTCAGTTCCTAAGCAATCCTCTGAGACAGATAAAGCAGTAGATGGGTAAATTACTGAACTTTGCATCAACCATCATCTTCATGTTTTCCTTTCTTCTACTGCTGCTTACGCACAACCCTTATAATATAATAATACCCATTGGATTCGATTCCTGAACAGAGGTCAAAGCTATACGAGGAGTTTCCAAGACCTGGCTGCTGCTGCAGGAGTTGCAGCTGAGAAAGCATTAGCTGCAGTTGAAGCAGCTTCTGTTCTAGCAGATATGGAGAAACGGATGGACGATAAAACCTCCGTTTCTCGTTATTCCAAAGGAAATCCTATGCCAAGTTCTCAAACTGAATATTCCCCCAGCAATCAGCCAGATGATCAGAGGAACACAAATATGAGCAATGACGATGGGAATATGTTTAGAAGACAGAGCTATAATTGTCAGAGAGCATATTCAGATATCAAATATGATGAATCAGAATCAGACTGTGATGAAGAGATCGAGATGGAAGAGCCGCCAACTTATCGTCACACGAGGGAGATAAATAGAAGGCATAGCTACAATGCTCCACCTGCAAGGTCAGACGTCAGATACGATGAATCTGACGACGATGATGGCGGCGCCAGAGTTGCTCCTCCTGATCTACCACCGCCGGTGGGGCCGGCACCTCAAGCTCCTCCAAATCCACCAAACCGCCGCGTGCATCCTAAAATGCCGGATTACGACACGCTTGCTGCTCGGTTCGAGGCGTTGAAACATCACAACAAACAGTCGAAGTATTAAGTTTGCATTGCGCTGTAAATCTGTCCATTCTTGCACTCAAACCGGTGTTCTATAGTTTTTCTATTATGGCTGGAACTTATTGAAGGTGAAATTGGAATAAATGACTATATACGGAGATATTTTTACTGACTTTTCATATTTATTTATTTATTTATTCACCTTGCATTGCAATCCGTTCGGCGCGGGCCTCCGTAGAAATCAGACCAAAACTTCAAACCCCTTCTCCTTATCCGTCACCTTCATGAAGAAGAGAGAGAATGCTGCGAGCAATTTACATGGACATGGAAGAATTGCAGGATTGAATCCTCGGCTAAATAAATGCAGTTACGAATTACGATTTTCTGTAGCTTTCCATTTGTGGGAGGATTATGTTAATCTTCTGGTACCACGGGATTAGATTTGGGAGATGGATTATGGGGATTGCTTTGGGAAGGGGGAGCTTTTCAACCCCGTCCTCGCGATGGGGACGCAGGTTTCGTGCCTACTCGTTATCTCGCATTTCTTCCAGCTTCTGCTCAAGCCATTGGGACAACCAGCACCCCTTGCCCAGATTCTCGTAAGTATGTCATCAAAACACACAGAAGTTTACTGTTGTTTTATATCCTTGAATTCGAGTTTGCTCTTGTTTCTTTGTGTTTGCCTATTTTCTGCTAACGTATGATTCAAAAATTTATAGAGAAAAACTTGCAATTTGGTTCTTTTGACGCTGTTGTCTTTCACTTTGCTCTGTTCATGCAGTCAGGATTTGTGCTTGGCCCCTCTTGTTTATCACACATTGACAGCGTGAAGACATTCTTTTTCTATAATTCTACAGAATACTACGAGACCATGGTACTGTATGCTAGGATTATCATAATTTTCCTGATCGGTCTCGAGACGGATTTTCCTTATCTTAGGCGCAACTTGCACGTAGCAGGCATCGTAGCTTGTGGAAGCTGTTTTGTCTGTACAATATTTGCATTAGCAGTTACCAGTTTTATATATGAAGAGACAGGAGCTCATGGTTCTCCATTCATGATGGCAATGGTTCTTTCGGTAATATTATCTAACACGGCCTCACCTTTTGTAGTTCGCTTGGCTCATGATCTAAGGTTTGCAAGTACTGACCTTGGGAGATTAGCAATATCTTCGTCGCTGATAGGTGATGGTTATGCAGCATTTTTGTTGATTATCATTTCACGAAACAAGCATGAGTATGGATTCTCAAGCTGGTTTTTCCTGGGAGTTCTGTATTTCGTCATCGTTATAACAGTTATTGTCGTCAACATATACATAGCTAATTGGCTGAATAGGAGGAATAGAAATCAGAAGTACCTCAAGAACACTGAAATTTTTGTTCTGTTAGCAATCTTATTTGTTGCTGCTATGTCTCTTGAAACGATGGGATTCAGTAGCATTATTGCTTGTTTCCTCATTGGTGCACTTTTTCCCAGAGGAGGCAAAACAGGCCGAACTCTCTTGATAAAACTCTCATATACAGTTCACAACTTTGTACTTCCCATATACTTTGGCTACAGTGGATTCAAAGCAGATATAACTTTTATGAATAGTTTCCG
>JAOYMZ010042556.1:0-15035 GCA_025802335.1 Pinguicula primuliflora | reverse complement strand
TCCTACTGTAAATACCATACGGAAGTGTAAATCTCACAAGAAAATGCATGACTCATCTCTTGATTGTAACGATAGTTACATAAATCAGCTAGGACTCGCCTTCAATAAATCAACTAGCTTAAAATGCACCCATTTCTCGCTGGGCCCGTCGATGATCTCTGAATACGTTTTCGGACCCGTCGTTGAGCCGGGAAAGGGTGAAGAAATGGAAACGCGAAACCGAAAAAAATGCAGGTTTTTGGTTTTCCGGTCACCGTGTTTCCGTACGGTCGTAGATGCATTTGGCGGGAATGAGTGTGGTTAAGTTAGTGATTGTTTTGTAAATTAGTAGAACCGTTTAGTCGTAAACTGAAATATATTCGATTTTTGATTTATTTATAAAAATGGAGGTTACATTTGCAATTCTTTTTTTTAAAATGTTACTTTTCAAAAACAGATTTCAGATAAGGTTACATTTCCGAACAGTCCCGCTCTAAATTGTATTCACATGTGCATTCTAGAAGTTGGTTAAAACAAATTTTCGACGGCCAAAAGTGGTCTGAAAAGATATAGGTACATTAATCTTTAATGTATATTTAATGGAAAATGCTATTTGTACACACTTTTTTGACATTTTTGGTTGACATTGTGATGTGACAACAATCACAACCACAATTAAAAGAAAATAAATAATATAACATGTGGTTGTGAAGATTGCCGCATCATAATGTAAATAAATGATATCAATAAAATGTGTTTGCTCATATTTAATAGGAATGCTTGTGGAAAAACAATAATTATTTTAACGTCATAAATGAAGATTTTCAATAAATTGATTGTGGGGTCGTCTATCTTGCTGTTTCCTTTTCCCTTGTCCGTACCCCGTCGGCTTCAATACACATGCCAGTGGCCCTAACACACGGAGGCAGCCATTTGGGGACGGTGGCTCTCCCTCGTGCGACAGACCCTACAAAGGGATGGACATAATTCATGGCATTTTATTCAGACGAAAATGATATGCCGCCAGAATTTTCTATAAGAAAAAGAGTAAGACCGGTTAAAAAATTAACTATTTTGTACAACCTTTTGATATTGTGATTTTTGGCTTCTGAATTAAAAAAGTAAAATTAATTTTGAAATACTCGCATTGAAATGATGTCAGAACTGGTCATGAATTTCAGTTTTGGTGGCTTCGGTGCCAAAATAACTAAAACCCAATTAAATAAGTTTTTATGAGTAACAAATTTAACCCTAACTTTAAACGGTGTATTACGAGAGCTAAAATGAAAGTTTAGGACCGGTTCCTAAACATATCCGACGCGAGGATTCCAAAACCGGTCTTACTTTTGTATTTCGACAACCAAAAGATTTCGATATCGAAAAGTTGTACACAAAAGTTGTACAAAAAAGTTGGTCACTTATCATTTTCGTAATAAAAATTACTTGCTTTTGGAATTTTCTATCATAAAATTTTGGCACCTTCAATAAATTATAATTTTCCAGCTTGTTGAAATTTTATTTTTTTAACCATTTTTGAAATATTGGTGCCAAGACAATTATGATAAGAGCATTTTTGTACACCAATCTTTTTATTGGTTAAAATTTAGGATGGATCCACCACTATTTAACCATAATTTTTTTCACTCTTTCCTTTAACCCACCACATTTAACTATGCATTTTTGTTATTATTTCTATCACAATTTATTATACCCAGTTCCTAACCCTAAAATAAATAAAATGAGATTAATATTACGGCGACTTCGCCGCCGAAAAACTAAAACTCTATCCTATAAACCCAAATGGCTAAATGTTATAAATTCTAAAATTTAAAAATACTAAAATCTACAAATTTAGGGATTAATAGCCGCCGAAAAACTAAAACTCTATCCTATAAACCCAAAGAGCTAAATGCTATAAATTATAAACTTTATAAACACTACAAATTTACTGGAGTTAAAGTGTGGTAGGTTAAAGGGAAGAAAGAGAAAAACTATGATTAAATGGTGTTGGGTCCATCCTAAATTTGAACCAATCAAAAGATTGGTTTTGTACACTACTTTTTAGTGGTGTTGTAAAAAATTGGTTTCAATTATGACTGGTCATGAATGTTGATTTCTATGAGTGAGACTTTGGTTTAGTTTTTTACACATTAAACCCATACTTTTAGGATATGAGGGTTTTTTAGGCAACAAAGATTTTGGCGTAACCAAAATTCGTGATCCATTCCGAAATCATCGCACATGAGCATTTTAGAACCAATCAAAAAATAAAATTTCGGCGACCATAATAGCCGAAAATGATATTTTATTTAAACATAAATAACTCCAATATCAACTGTATCATCTCCCTTCTTAGGATGGGAATATTGAGGGGGTTGAGGGAGAAGGAGAATACGGGAGGGGTTATGTAGAGGAAGAAGGAGAGATGGGAGTACAGGTTAGGCCTGGTGGGGGGAGTTAGTGAACACAAGTTTGGTTTCAAAATCAATGGGAAGTGAAGGTAGGAGAAGGAAAAAAGATAGGAAGGATAGGATATGTGAATCTAGCTACAAGATTTTCTAGACTATACAGAAAATAGCAGCCGAGGATTTTTTTTAGGTCAGGCAACAAAATAACATTAGACAAATGTGGTGAATGGAGAGATGAGATGTGTGGAAGAGTGAATGGAAGAGGGAGTTGGTGTTGGGAAATTCAGAGATTAATGTGAAAGCAGAAAAATAAATGAACAAGACAACGACACAAGATTTAACGTGGTTCGACCAAAAAACCTACATCAATGGGAGAAGAGGAGAATCAATCCACTATACACAGTGATACAAATGAGACATAGAGAAAACCTAGAAGATACACAGGGAAAACCTCTCAAACCAGATAGCCACAACCCAAGAGACATACGGGAAAACCTCTCACCCAAATCTCACATCTCTCCTTTTCTCTCAACCCAGCCCCTCTTTCTTTTCTGTCTCTTTCTCAACCCTAATGGTCAAGAGAGCTAACATTTATAGAGAGAAATTCTAATGTAATTAGAATTCTTGCTGAGACTAATAATTTAAGTCAAACTAGGATTTTTAATTACATAAAAATCCCAACAAATCACCATTGACTTGAATTCTCTCGTATCACAAATACATTTGATCTCTTTCTCTAAGCACCTCTTTAGAGGTAGTTCCATGGTGTGCAACACACATGCTCTGTTAGAAGAATTTGTCCCATACCGATTGTGAAATCTTAATTAGACTAGTTTAAATAGAAATTGTGGGGAGAACCTATTACCTTGGGCCTAAGGTTTTAATGGTGACGCTCGCATTCCTACCAACTTAACCCCCACACGCACACCTGCATATATGAGACCCAGTTGTCCCTGGGCTCGATTTATTCAAAGCCCGTTGATCCGAGTGTTATGGGCCAGGCGGCCGTTGACTCGTGATTAGAGCCGACCCTGTGTATATAAAATTTATCCTGATATCAGAGCCAATAATGGTCTAACGACTGAAGAAATCTGGCCTGTATATGCTTTGGCACTTCTAAAAACATTCTTCGGTATTACGTTCAAGTCCAACAAGGCTTACCTAGTCGGATTTGAGGGGAGGTGATAGAAGAATTTGTCTCATACCGGTTGTGAAACCTTAATTGGACTAGTTTAAATAGGAATTGTGGGGAGAACCTATCACCTTGGGCTCAAAATTTTAATGGTGCACCCACATTCCTACCGAATTAACTCCCACGTGCACCTGCACACACAAGACCCGAACCGATTGTAAACGGTCGGGCTCGCTTCTTCTTCATTGGCTCGTGACCCGAGTATTGGGCCGGCCCAGCTTCTTTCCCCTTTCTTCTAATTCTATCACGCTCATCTTGAACTTGCCAACAAAAAAAGACTTCAACGTCATACTCATGGGGCCAACAGGCTTCACAGCAGTAGAAGTAACCTTACTTCTCTGAACACACAGAAGTTCTTCATACTTGCGCATAACACGATCATAATCTCCAACACAGACGAACACTTCTCACCAAGAGAACATCTTTTCTTCAATTCTTTGCGCTACCAATTTCACTCTTACAATCAGAGTGCATCATCGATCTTGGAATACGAACTGACACTCCCAAGCCACCATCAACAAACGACAACAAAGTTCCCAAGCTATTACGAGTGCAAGCTTCCATGAGCCTTCGAAGCACAAAGCTTTCCAAGTCTTCGCGAGATTTCAACTATCATGGTTTGCTTCATTGGCTTCTTATCTAACTCAATTTTCAGTTCCTCAAGATCCGCATCCGTTAATCCATATGTCAAAATTGCATTCGTCTTGACTCAACCACATTGCAAACTTGACCCAAACCACAACAGTTATATCGTCATACCAACTAGAAGATAAACCAATCAACAAAACAGTGTTATCTCAGTTATTCCATTACTAACCGCAAGTAAACATGAATACCATACAATATTTCTTAGCTGCTAAAATAAATCCACCCAATTGAACAATCCAATAAAAAAATCTAAAACGTACTCACGATTTTGTGCTCAATATGCCATACACTGAAAGATCCACTTCAAACCCTTAGGGATCTTGTTCTTAGTTCCAAGAGATTTCCAACGGCATCAAAATCGCGGCAATCAAACCGGTAGATCATCGGCAAACAACAGTCAAAGTTCACTGCATATTCCTTCGCGGACAGCAACAGTTTCGATTGATTTTTACAAAATCGAGAACCTTCCCGAAAATAATTGACCACAAAAATATAGACTTTTGTTCCTCTTTTGATGGGCTTTCAAACGACACCAAGATCATCTCGATCGGAGTCCTCAATCTTCAGCAATTGGCGGTCAAAGTTTCGATGACACTGGTCAACGCGGGAAATTTTTCCAAAATCATCTATTTTTTTCTTCAATAAATCTTGCGCTCAAATATCACAAATCTCACATCCCAGAATATCAAGATCATCCAATTTTCGATAAATCTTGAACAATAACCATAGATCTCACAACCTAGGCTCTGATACTACTTGTTGGGAAATTCAGAGATTAATATGAAAGCGGAAAAATAAATGAACAAGACAACACAAGATTTAACGTGGTTCGGCCAGAAAGCATACATCCACGGGAGAAGAGGATAATCAATCCACTATAAACAGTGATACAAAGGAGACATAGAGAAAATCCAGAAGATACACAGGGAAAAACTCTCAAACCAGAGAGCCACAACCCAAGAGAGACACAGGAAAACCTATCAAGTCGCCTAGGCAAGAGAGCCACAACCCAAATCTCACATCTCTCATTTTCTCTCAACCCAGCCCCTTTTTCTTTTCTGTCTCTTTCTCAACCCTAATGGTCAAAAGAGCTAATATTTATAGAGAAGAATTCTAATGTATTCTTACTGGGACTAATAATTCAAGTCAAAATAGAATTTTTAATTATATAAAAAATCCCAACAGTTGGATGAACATGAAATACAACCAAATGGAGGAAAAAAAAATTGCGATGATCTAAAATACATATGCAGGTAAACATAGAATTTAGTTTTGTATGAACATTACGGACTCATTAGTAGCTCTTTATATCATTAACGCACAACCTCGTACCGACAATTTTTTAAAAAAAAATATGCAGGTAAACATGGAAGATTGTTGTAGAAACGCAAACAAGGCTGATGGCAAATACAACTGAAAGACTAGTTATGAGTTGTTTTTAGTCAAAATCCGACGTTACGAGCTTACGTGTTAATGACCAAAAAAATTACTACCCAGCCTGCAATCTTAATACAAAACTAGGGGCCAAGCATTTAACGAATATTCTAATCCAAAAATTACATATTGGCAATCCGAATAATTCGAGTCCTCCCTAGAGTATTTAGTACTATAGGAAATTTGACATATTGGAGCTTGCTTTGAACCTGCAAAGAAGTAGATAAGTTGTATATCATGAACATAGTGTACCTGCTTTGACATTTTAGGACCGACTGACTGCATTCCGACTTGCTTATTGTGATTTTTCAGTTGCAATGTTGATAGCATCTTGCTGCAGTTGAGAGCAGACAACATTGGGTAGTTGAGAGGTGATATATTAAATTTCTTTCTAAACGTCTTATCTCTGCTAGATTTGATGAATGTGCAAGACAAGAGAGCTTTTACTTGCCTTATATATCGCTCAGTTGTTTGTTGAATGGTACTCCTATCCATCAAAACTTTTGGCGCATCTAGATTTCCAAATCTTCCAACAAACCATTGAAAAGGTAACAAGGCATAAGAAAATATGAACTTTACTCTTACTAGAGGTATCAAGCCATATGTCCATCTTCTCTTATATTGTATTTGCAGGCTGATTGATTTTGCAAATGTTCTCAAAGAAGTGCCAGAGCTCATGTGCGATTTCACTCTGGACAAACAAATGATTCAGGGTCTCTTCCTGAGGGCTGATACTGTAATAAGAGCATCTTGATACCAAACAAACACCCTTAGCTCTGATTCTGTCATCTAAAGGTAGTAAAGAGTGCAAGTGTAATGCCCTAAAAAATTAACTTATTAGTAGAGAAATTTACATTCCATATTCTATAAAATCTGCTCCTTTTGATACCCCTGACAGATTAAGAGGGTGTTTGCAAGTTCTTGTGCTTATGTAGAAGTACTTTTAAGAAGTTATTCAAATGAACTTTCATTAAAAAACTGAAAAGTATTTTTAAAATATCTTAAATTTAATATTTTAAATATTTACAAAAATGTCACTGTTAAAAGCAAGCTTATAGACGCTAAGCTTTTTTTGACTTCTCCACCGCAAAAGCCAAAAGTCAAACAGCAAAAGCAAATTCGCAAACACTGTAAATTGACTTTTCAACTGCCAAAAGCCAAAAGCTGCTTTTTAGAAGAGGTTGCAAACACCCACTAAGTCCCATGTTGCTTTATTTAAAAAGAACCCATTTTATTCCAGTTTCCGAAATGGGTAGTCCGATTCAGATGTTATTGGAACTTGCAGAATTTCTTGTAAAGTGTTAGTAGAGATAAAGTCCTTAGAACGGCTAGTGTGCCATGTATGATCGTATAAGACAGGTTGAACAAGAAGAGCAGGCATTGTAACAGATTCCCTATCAACTAGGGCGTCCCCCTTCATCCATCTATCAAACCAGAACCTAATCTTACCCTCTGCTATGAACCGTCTAGTGTGCTTCAATATTAATGGCATGCACTCTATTAGACGTTTCTAATAATGAGAGTGATCAGATTTAACAGGGGTGTTAGATGCAGGGGATTCATTACAGTATTTGTCATGCATAAATGTGGACCAAAGAGAGTCACCCTTTCTAAACTTCCACCAAAGCTTCATGTTTGTGGTGAGACATATGTCATGTAATCGTCGGAGTTCCTAGACCCCCTTCTTGTTGTGGGAGACTTATGTCTTTCCAGGATTTCTGGTGCATTTTTTGTTTTCCTTCTTCTTGAACCCAGAAGAACTTTACAAACATATTTTTTATTTGCTTAATTGTAAATTTTGAAGGGAGTAAGGTGGCAATTTGGTGTATACTTATGCTGGAAAGTACATATCTAAGTCAGGGGGAATGCTCACCCTACTCCATTTTCCATAGTTTTGTTGTATTTTGAGCAAGAAGGGGTCGAAAAGAAGCTCCTTTTCTCCCTTGATATAGTAATGTACCTAAATAGGTCATAGGTAACTCTGTGTACTTTAAACCAGTCCAGCGCGAGATTAAGTTTCTTATTGTTCTTGATGCTTTGTTAGAGATGATAAAAGTGCTTTTGGATATGTTAATTAGTTGACTTGAGCATTGTTCATATAATTTAAGCAGTTTAAAGCAAACTTGTAAAGCTTTTTTAGTCCGTTAGTGAAAAGTATGATATCGTCTTCATAAGCAAGATGAGAAATATTTTGGCAGCCAACAGGAACTTTGAATAAGCACCCAGGTTCGTTGTTCATTAATTTATTGGGATTTCTACTTAGGATTTCTAAGGCAATTATAAAGAGCAGAGGTGACAATGTCTTAGGCTTCTTGTTTTTTTATAAATAATGTCATTGAGGGAATTAAAATCCGTGACCTGTGAGTGCATTTGTCACTCCCATAACCATTATGCCAACCCCTCATTAACTCTTAGGCTTCTTGTTGAAGAGAAGTAATTATGGATTTGTCCATTTGTAAGAATGGAAAAAGAGCATTTTGAGATAGCTCTCCGAATCATGTCTATGAATCCTTAAGAAAAGCCAAAGGATCTCATAATTGATATTAGAAAGTACCAAGATACTCTGTCGAAAGTCTTGGCTATTTCTAGTTTAATAGCTACATCAAGATAGTATAACATTTCTTGTGCTAATAGGATGTTATCAGGGATTTGTCTGTCTTTCCCAAAACCACTTTGTTGTGGTGATATGAGAAGAGGTAGGATAGAGGAGAGTCTTTTTGCTAGAAATTGAGTGATCACCTTGCCTATGAATGAGCAGAGGATAATGGGCCTAAGATTTGAGCTTTTGATGGGATTCTTGGGATTAGAGATTAGACAAATTAAAGTACTTGTTATTTCTTGTGAGAGCTCTGAACCTGCGAAGAACTCTAGAACCAGATTATAAAAGTCTTGGGAGATGATATCCCAACAGGTTTGGAAGAAGGCACCTGAGAAACAGTCAGTTTTTCAAATGAAAAGAAGGCCTTGTCCTTGTTTAATTTGAAAACTGTGTCTTTAATTTCTTTTAGTTCTGGTCAAGCTGAGATTAGAGAGGCAGTTTTCAGTTTAAACAAGGATAGCGCTCCTGGCCCGGATGGATTTTCTGGGGTCTTTTACCAGATTTGCTGGGATATTATAGCTGATGATTTGGTCAGAGCCGTGAGAGGTTTCTTTGCTGGGCAGGAATTGCCAAAAGTGGTTACTTCAACCCTTATTTGTTTAGCTCCAAAAGTCTCCAACCCGAGCAGTGTGTCTGATCTCCGGCCTATAAGCTTGTGTAATTTCTATGGGAAGGTATTTACTAAGATTCTATCCACGTGAATTGCTACTCTACTGCCTGTGCTGATATCACCGCAGCAAAGTGGGTTTATCAAGGGGCGATTAATTTCAGACAACACTATTCTGGCTCGGGAAATGTTCCAGTCTTTAGCTTTGAAATAGGGAGGGCTCAATATTGCTATGAAACTTGATATGGCAAAGGCATTCGATCGAGTCTCATGGCTTTTCTTGATAAAAACTCTGCGGGCCTTTGGTTTTTACTAACGGTTCATAGGCATAGTCTGGCGCGCTATTTCTAATAACTCGTTCTCAATCATATTCAAAGGAAAAACTATGGATTTTTCCAGTCTACAACAGGGGTTAGGCAGGGGGACCCTTTGTCCCCAGCACTTTTTATCTTAGCCTCGGAAGCTTTGAGTAGAGGGCTAAATGATTTGATGCAGAAGGACATTAAGTGTGTATATAAGCTGCCTCGAAGGTGTGCTTCTATTTCACATTTGGCATTTGCGGTGATCTGATGGTTTTCTCCAAGGGCACGCAGCATGCCTTGGGCAAGGTATTTGGGCTTACAATCCAGTATGAAAAAGAATCTGGTCAGCTGATAAATCGTCAGAAAAGCAACTTCTTTGTTGCTAAGACCACTGCTGAAGATCAGATTTCACAGATTGCAGACTGGACTGGCTTAAAACATGCCTCTCTGCCACATGTGTATCTTGGTATACCATTGTATTCCGAGAGAAAGCTAACCAGTCTTTTTGACTCTCTGATGTTAAAACTTAAAGCCTGTCTGGATCACAGGGCGCTCCAGTACTTATCAGTTGGTGGGAGACTCATTCTGATCCGGCATGTCTTATGTAGCTTACCTATCTATCAATTCATGTCTCTTCAGCCTAGCAAGACGGTGATTAAACGTATTGAGCTTCTATTTGCTAGATTCTTCTGGGGATCAGACGACACAACATCTAGAAGGCATTGGATTTCTTGGAAAAAAGCTTGTCTCCCTTTAACGGAAGGTGGTTTGGCTATTCGAAGGCTTCAAGATATCTGTGTAGCAGCAACAATGAAGCTATGGTGGCAGTTTAGGCAAAACTCCTCCTTGTTTGCTAAGTTTCTGCAGCAAAAGTACTGTGGCTCATCCAGTCCATGTACTGTCCAGCTTAAGGTGAATGGATCCCATCTGTGGAAGAGAATGTTAGCAGTCAGGCATATCATGGTGGAAAATACTTTCTGGATGATTGGAGATGGTCATACTGCTCTTTTTTGGTGGGATAAGTGGACATCTACAGGGATTCTGGGGTCTTATATTTCTGCTGGGGTGTCTGATGTTACTGTTCAAAATTTCAGAGGCAATCATCAGTGGAATATTGCAGATACTGCACTTCATGAGATAGTTAAGGCAGAGATTCAACGTACCTGTTATTTTTTGTAAGCTGACAAGAGTATTTCGGAGCCTTCACAAGATGGCAGCTTCTCATTCCAAGCTGCCTGGGACTGTATTCGTCAAAAAGCCCCTGTCCAGTTCTTATTTCAACGGATATGGCATCAACATATTCCTTTGAAAGTGAGTGTCTTTATCTGGAGAATGCTGCAGTGAGCTCTCTCTGTTGATACGCGAATTCAGCATTTGGGTATCAGCCTTGCCTCTAAGTGTTCTTGTTATACTTTGAAACCTCAGGTTGAGTATATTGAGCATCTTTTCTCTGATGGTGAGATTGCTAGGCAGACATGGATGATTTTTGAGCAGTACTGTGGCGTAGCTGGTTTATCTGGACCTTTATCATCACGGTTTTCCGCTTGGCATAGTCTCAAAGGGGGTAAGCTGCTTTCTATCCTGGGTCAATTTGTTCCTGTGGGGATTTGCTGGAGTTCCTGTGGGGATTTGCTGGAGTATCTGGGTTTCCAGATGCACATCTGTGTACCAGGGGATCAAAATGACTCAAGCGAATGTCCTCTATCTTCTACTGCAATTTCTGTGGGATAGACTAAGCAGAGTCACTTTCAAAAAGCAATTGCTGCTGAAGGAGCAAAATGTGCTCCAGTATCTGCAAGTCCCTGCTCCTCTTACCTGGATGGATGCATTACAGAAGACAACCAGATTTTCGGTTAAAAATTCTTTACAATTGCATACCTGTTGTTATAAGGAAGTTGGGACAGAGCTGGAAGGGGTTGGAATTGTCATTATGGACTCCAGGGGGGAATTCCTTTCAGGATCCACTCTTCGTATGCAAGTTACGGCTGAAAACAAGTTAAAAGGCCTGTACGTGGGACTCAAATGGTGCATGGTTAGGCACATACGGAGAGTGCAAGTGGATATTGATCCTTCTCTCTCGTATTTGTGCTCTAGCTCTGGCCGAGGTTGTCAGTGGTGATCCTTCTTTGCATACTCTCGGATCAGAAGCCTACTAATGGAGGACTCAGGTTGTGAGGTTGTTTTTAAAAAAACTTCCCTTCCAAACTGGTTGGGGCTCTGGCCAAGTGGGGGTATGCTTATGGCGATCATAACTTCTTCTCGGAGTCTTACCTTCCGTCTATAGCTCGGCGAGCATATCAGCAGGATCGATGCTGCTGGTTTGCAAGACTCAGTCGTGTATAGTTTTCTTTTACTCTTGCTTGCAGGTAGAGAGAGGCAAACGGTCCGGGCTAAATGGGCTTTCCGCCCGGACCGGACTGTTTAGCCTGAACCGTTTAGCCCATTTCGGAAAACGGGCGGATACGGGCGGGTTGGGTATCAAAAATGGGCGGTCCGGACTTTATCCGTTTAACAAAACAGGCGGTCCAGTTTTTACAGATGCAAAATAGGCGGATACGGGCTTTTATCCCTATAACTCACGAAAAAGATATATGCTCCTTCGCTCACCGCTGTCCGCTAGACGAGTTCTCAATTTTCCTCACCATTTTCCTTTCTCAATTCCTTTCTCATCGACCACGAGTATTACCCAATTCCCATCAGAGAGGTCGAGCTATCCTCTATCAATTTCTATTTTGCCTCTGTTACCCACTCCAATGGGTTTCAAATTTGCAGAATCTGTAAGAAGAGAATAAAGAAGAAGAACCCGCAAAGGTTCGCCAATTAATTTTTTAGTTTTCTACAAGTATGACTAACAGCTATGAGATATGATTTTTGTATTGTATTTTTTTTGTATTGTTATCTATCAGCTTCAAACGAGCTCGCAACCCGAAGACCCAAAAATGAAGAAATTGTTTGATTGATGCATGAAGTACATTTTGAAGTCATACTTTGGTTTGGGTATAGTTTCCTAGACTTCAGAATTTCACCCGTTCTCCCGTTCATATGTCCATCAAATAGCGCGGAGCTTCAGGGACAGGTGGATACCAAAACCACTAAAGAGAAATTACTGCGTTGAAAGGGATAAGGGAAGAATGGAACTGCACCATCGCTCAGTGTTAGGATCATCCGGTTATTTGAGTGATAGAGGTGGAAAACCTTCAGAAGTTTCAAAGCCTGCTAAATTCAAACCTGTTGCTGCATATCAGCTCTGGAGGCAACTAATGTGGAGAGTGCTTTCATAAGCATTCTTACAGAAATCTATCGGATCATAAGCAAGAAGACTCTGGCTGCTGGTGATGGTTCTGGTTATGCAAATCTGCTTAATCTCTTCAGGGCACTGCCATTATGGTTCCTGGGCAGGAAGCAGAAGCAAATGGGAAAGAAAAAAATGTAGAACGTCCCACACCGGTTCCACAATAAAGTTAGTAGGCTACTGGGATTTATAAAAGGAGGGCTACTGCATTTTGAAATGAGAAACTCGTTGGACTTGGGTTGTTTGATTAAACGGCCTACTTCAACTAATAGTACAAAATTTTAAAAATGGTTTTGGGCTAGCCCATTATCCTGGGCTTGGACCTAAAATTGGCTCCGGGCGGGTAGCCCGGGCTCGCTGGTGAATAGATCTGCCCTTAAACGGGTTAAGCCCGTATTTGCCTGTCAAAAAAACGGTCCAGAGTGGATCAGACGAAATAGAAAATAGACGGGTTTAGGCCTGCCCTTTTTACAAAATGGTTCGGTCCAGGTTTCTGCCTCCCAGACCGTTTATAAAAACGGGCAGGTAGGCTTTAACCCGCCTGTATGCCGAACTCTACTTGCAGGTAGCGCATATTCCTGCTGCTGCAAATGGGAAAACATAGAACGCTTCGGCTGCTAGCCTGGATTCCCAACGTGGAGCCATATCGCAGTCTCTGATTACACGGGGGTTGTTTTCTATTCCTCATAGCATACTCCCCCGGCAGAGGTACGCTAAAACATGGAACATTTGTTTCTCGTGCAGAAATCACTATCTTGCAGTAGCTCTGCTTATGTTCTCTTGTTGTTTTGTTGTATGGCACGCTCTACACCAAAAAATGCTGGTTGTAAAGTGGGGTCTTTGGAGGTCATATTGAGCGACAGATGAGGCTGAGACCCACTGGAGACACAGGCAGACAAGAATCTTTGTAAAAACCTGCTCAGAAACCCCCTGGCGAGAAGATTGGTGAACTACGCTTGGAGTAGTCCCCTGCAATGAAAAGAGGAACGGAGATGACTGCTAGTCTCCTAACACTCATCTCTGTAGAGGTATTTTGGCCTAAATATCAAAAAAATTGAGCTGATGTGGGATGATATTAGTTAACTGATGCATACTTGTTTATTTAGCTGCTGTGATCCTGGAATGGAATTGGTTCACTTTGCATACTTGGCTATCCTATGTTTATGAGCTACTTATATTCTGGATGCTGGAGGTGGCCGAGACACTCCCATCTGATGAGAGGATGAGGAGATTTTCGGAAGGCAGATTTGCAGAAGCACACTCACAAAGACATGAATGCAGCGTATTGGATATTGCTCGGATTTTGGGATGCTTAGATTGCCATCGAACTGATTGGAAAATTTCCTTCAGGAGCCTGCCATTGATCTGTGGGATTTCATGAGAATGCAACATTCAAAAATCGATGGCCTTTTAGGACTGATACCAACGGCTTGCTGGTGCTATCTGATACATGATTCTAAGGATGGCACATTATCAAAAGGATACCATCGAACGGGGGCAGAATTTGCAACACTCTGGAGCACGGGAGAGTGGAATACAGGATGAACCCATCGACTATTCTACTACAAAGGGGTTCCAAAACTCATTTCTTACTTGTAATTTTTCATTTGTTGTTCTTTTGTTTTTTTCTTTCTTTTTCTTTATTACATGTAACGTAAAATTTGGCGGAAGAGGAGGATGGCAGCCCAATAATTTTTTTAAAAAAAAATAGTTCTGGTCAAGCAGTTAATTGTTGATTCATGTCGATTGTTACTAATTTTGGTATTTCTTTTAGTAGTTCTTCTGAATGATCTGAAGGTTAAGCCGTTAGCAGGGTTGAGAAGTGATCTTCTAGCAGAGCAGGAATGTCTTGAGCATTAACCGTGAATCCATCATCATTTTTTAGCATTACTCTTGTCTCTTAGAATATTAATTTGCATAGTCTTATGAAAAAAAATTGTGTTCTTGTCACCTTCTTTTAACCATTTCATTCTGGAGTTTTTCTTCGAGAAGATTTCTTCCGCTATAAGTTGTTTGTTTAGTTCTGCCCTCTTCAAGAGCTGAGTTTTCGTATAATGATTCTAGTTCAAGAAATAGATCTTCTGTAGGTTGAAGCTTTTGAAATATGTTAACATTAGGGGTTTTGTTCCTGTTTCTTAGATCTCTTAATCTTTTTAGTTTAAATTGAAAATCACTCATGTGTGACGTTGTGGGAGTTGTTTGATTCAGAATTAATTGATGTAACTAGCTATGAGCACGTAATTACACAACAAGCACACCAGTCTGAAACAGAAGAGCTGAAAGCTTTCAATAGATATATCCAGTGTGTTGAGGGTCCCTTCCACATGGATTCAATAATTCTGGCACACCATTGAAGAAATGTTGGCACAAACGTGATGATTCTTTTTCAAAGAAAGACAGCTACCTTTCAACAATTGCGGATGTTTGAGGCTGTCTGTGTTCATACGTCGTTTCCTGCCTATAAATAGAGGCATCATTCAGCCTCTCAAAACATAGAACACACCAACAAATTGAGAGAAGGAGAAAAGAGAGAGATATTTAGGGTATTCCTAAATTTGGGGAGTGACAAAAATA
>JAOYMZ010042545.1:0-15035 GCA_025802335.1 Pinguicula primuliflora | reverse complement strand
GAACTCACCTGACCAAGCATCAACCCGAGAGTTAAGAGCAGAAAGGAGGAGAATTCAGAGGCACCAGATACTTGCTCAAGAGTTTGGGATAGATTCTGATGAGGAAGAAAAGTTAGAAGAAGATCATCAAGACATTGATCCACCTGTGGCTAATATGGATGGAGTTGTGATCAAAAACCCTGATGACCAACCTATGGAGGCTTTTGCCATGCCAGAGGCGACTGAAACAGCACCACCCATCTGAAGGCCGCCCGTTGCAGCTCCTAACTTTGAGCTCAAGCCTTCTACTATCCACTTGATGCAGTCATATTCCGCATATGGAGGGGCCGAGTCCAGCAACCCGTGCACCCATGTTAATGCTTTTCTTGAGATATGTGACACCATTAAGATCCAAGGGGCTGATCAGGAGGCAATTAGACTGAGGTTGTTTCCATTTTCACTCAAGGACAGAGCTAGGGAATGGTTGCATAGCCAACCATCTGATTCTTTGACAACTTGGGCGGAGCTGAGGAAGGCTTTGATCACCCATTTCTTTTCCCCTAGCCACGGCCAGGATTATGAATGAAATTCAAAACTTCAAGCAAGGGCATGGAGAGAACATCTATGGGGCATGGGAGAGATTTAAGGGGTTGTTGAGAAGTTGTCCCAACCACGATCATGAGAACTGGAGACAAATCAAATCTTTCTATTTCGGGTTAGATCATGGCACAAGGAATGATGTTGACTCAGCAGCAAGTGGTATATTCATGCAGAAGTCCTACAATCAGGCCTACAGTCTATTGGAAACATTAGCTCAGAACTGCTACAAGTGGCCAGTTGGGAGACTATGTCAGAGAGGAGTGGAAGGAGTCAATAGTGTGAACCAACAGGATGACATAGTGGCTGCTTTGGCAACCCTATCAGCACAGGTAGCTCAGCTTACTCATAGATTAGTGACAACAGTAGCTTGCCAAGCACGTTAGCCTCAGGCTTATTCAGTTTTTTAGGTAGTTTGTGAATTGTGTGGAGGGGGTCACCATTTCAGTCATTGCAAGGACTCTTTTCCATCTGATATTGAGCAGTTGAATTATATTCAAGGACAGAGATTCCAGCAGGGTGGTGGCTATCATGGTCACTTTAGGAAGCAAGATGCCCCTGGTTTTTCTTGGAGCAACCCACAAGGTGCTCTCAATTTACATCTTCTTCAGGCACCATGCCCTAAGTTTGAGGATGGTAACACCTCTGACCCCTCAAGCCATCAAGGAAAGGACCTCCTTCAAGAGGTTAAGGAAGCAAACAAGCAAACAGCTGACCTGATGCAATAGCTCACCAAGCAAGTGATCTCAATCTCTAATCAACATGAAGCCCAACAAGCCACCATTCAGCAGCACAGTTTGGCTTTGCAACAGCAAGGGGTGACCTTACAAAAGCTTGAAGTCTCTGTGGGATCGATAGCAGCTCAGATGCAAGAGAGACAGCAGAGCACTCTTCCTAGCTTTACAGAAAACAATTTAAGGGATTGCAAGGTTATCCATCTTAGATCTGGCAGGGAAGTCCCTGAACCTAAGGAACCATCAGTCCTAGTGCAAGGAAAGGCAAGAGGAGAAGCTATTTTGGACTCGAAACTCTCGGATGAAACACCAAAAGTCTCGGATGGTTTTGTGCAACCTTCGGCCGAAGCTTCAAAACCCACAGGTTGTTTTGATACAATGAGGAACAACGGTGGAAAATGAAAAAAAGTTCAATGTGAGGAAGGAGACATCACTCCTGAAGTGTATAAGAAAGCTCCCTACCCCTCAAGGCTTCACCCCATCATCTTGGATCAACAATACCGCAAGTTTCTTTCTCACTTCAAGAAGCTTCAAATCAACATCAGCTTTGCTGAAGCCTTGGAGAAGATGCCTTCCTATACTAAGTTCATGAAAGACATCCTAACTCATAAGAGGAAGGTAGAAGATCATAGCACCATCCCTGTCACAGCTAAGTGTTCTGCAGTGATTAGCAGACAGATCCCCATTCCCACCAAGTGTAGTAATCCAGGGAGTTTTACTATTCCTTGTTCTATTGGTGCTCATCCTTTTTCTAAAGCTTTATGTGATTTAGGTGCAAGTATTAACTTTATGCCTTAGTCTATTTCGCAGAGACTTGGATTTGCTGAGCCACAGCCCATAGGGATCACACTTCAGATGACAGACAAGTCCTTGAGGAAGCCAAGAGGTTGATGAGCACAATATGAAATACACTTATATGCAAGTATACATAGCCATACAAGTAGTAAATCCTTGGTGAACAAGAGTCATCTCCCAAGGAAGTAGATCTAGCGCATGCTTTTTCGAATACAATTTCAGAGTAACTAAAATGATTTGAGATTGTCACTACTCTAAACCAAAATGAAAAGCAACTAGAACAACTAAACAACACTTGAATATGTCTCCATGTGATCAATATGTATCAAAAGATCCAAAACACGAACATTTACTAAAAGTGATCCGAGGGTGTGTCAAAAACATCAAACCATCCGAGACTTTTATAGACAAAAGCTCTCTTGATCCGAGAGTTCCAACAATCAAAACAAAAATTTCAGAGAGTTCTAAATGTGAGAGAGTGCTTGAGGCTTTGGTATATTGCCTCCCCATGTCCCCATGCCATATCTAACGTAATCTAGCAATTAGTGTACCAATCCTTGTATCACGGGACTTCTATGCAACCAAGAGCCTCTTGGGTTAGTCTCTTGGTAACCCAAAACCTCCAAGCGAGGACTTCATCGGTCCTAGTCTCCACCAGACGTGTTGGTGGCATTAAACGCAAAAGAACTGTCCCTAGCACGACATTACAAGTTAGGGGTATGTGACCCCAAGGACGGTAATATGTGTATGCTTAGTGTCGGAGTTAAATCTTATGATCTTGTTTCCAATCTAGCTCACCTAAAACATGTATAAACTCGGGACCTAGCCATACATATGTGACAAAGCAAGCATACACATACAATTCAAGAAAAACTAATATGATTTCATAAGTTAGATAGGCATGGTTTCAAAGCGTGGGGGCTCAACCGAGCCTCAAACTATGAGATTAGCTCATAATCAGAATCATAGCATCCAAATACAAGGTTTCAATACAAAAGAAAGCCATAGAAACGAAAATAAACGGAGGAAATACTTCAGCCAAACTCTCGGATGTGCAGCTACTTTCTTCTCCTTGTTTCCTTGCTTTGCAGCTGATAAACCCTTGAGTCCGTGCGTGAATGGTTTTTGGCTTTGGGATTCTGGGCTTTTATACTACTAGGGCATCCAATTTGGAGTGTATTTACCTCGGCCCCCTTCAATTTTTACATGCAATCCTTACATTTCTTCAAGGGTGTATCAGTCTTTGCTGCAGATTGTATAGCTGTCAAAGATTGATTCAAATAGTTGAGTCTGGGGCCTTATCTTCTGCTGATGTGTGAAGTGGAGTTGTAGAGGACTTCTAGGTCTAAGTTTTGGTAAAATTACTGGATCATCCCTTCAGCCGTTTGAGAGATATGCCAGCTCTAAGGGGCATGACAGTAACTGCGCAGAATCTAGACCACTTGTGATATTTTGGCTTTTATCTCGACCATAAACGTCCCAAATGGCTTGGATCCAAGCATAAAACTTGTATAGGGGTCTTTCATCTCTCACCTGGTGAAATCCCAGATTTTTCCATGCACTTGTAGCTGAGATATGATTTTGCAAGGGTAGGCATGTAAATCCAAACTTCTTTCCCAAAATGGCAAGGCTACTTTTTAGAGGAGTGGTTGGATGCTTCTAGTTCAGGCCTTGGCTCATTCTTAGCCATGTATATGTGTGGTTGGAGTGGTCCAACCGAGCTTGGGTTGCAGCCATGTTGCACGGACCATGGTTCCATCCCTCAAGGGTCAAGGTGGCTCATTTGATTCATGTTGTGCATCGGTTTTGTAGTCTCGGAAATTACTGCATTTTTGGATGAATTTTCTACCAAGTCTGGAGAGAATGGAGCTCAAATTAAGTACCATGGCATGCTTGATCAATTCATATGAAAATATGTAGTGAATTAAGCATAAGTTGTTACGACATAAAACATGTACCCAAGTTCTAATAAAAGTGGAAATGAGCATGTTCTGGGCTAAGATCTTGTGGTTTGGGGAATGAAATGGACTAAAATATAGCATGAAATAAGCCCTAATTAGGTGCTTATCACTCATGCTAGAAGCATGAGCTGAAATGAACAGAAAAGTGCAACAGCAGCTCAGATCGATGGTCCTCCTCTTCGCAGATTCAGCAGGAACTGGTTGCTGGTATTTTTGCCTTCCCATGCTCCTGGCGGCCTCCAAAGTGTGTGTCTTCTGAATGAAAGCTGTTTCTATCCTTTAGGGATTTGTACTTGTGCAATTTCAAAGTTAGCCCTTCAGCCGTTTGCAAGATATGGATTTTTGTGGGGACTATTCAGTCTTTGCTGGTTTAGTTGGACATGTATCAACAGATGGGTCTCAAAGTTGACCCTCCCGAGTCCAGATGCAAGTGGCATGTAAAGATGAATTGTATAAGAGCTTGTGGACCACCTTCTAGTAGAAGGGCAGATTTAACCTTACATCCGTTGGAAAGATATGCAGTCATCTAGGGGCCGATCAGTCTTTGTACCAACACTGTGCGTGATTTGCTCAAGTCCTTCCAAAATATATCAGGGCGACTTCTTTTCGTTGTATAGTCTCAGTGAACTTGTAGATAAGCTTTTGAACTTTGTATCTGTGAATTTACAGCCTCGCCCTCTACCTCAGTCCAAAGTTGTGCACATTGTAAAGTTGGAGATGTCATTTCTCTCTCTTTTCCTGATTTGGTAAAACTGCTTTTTGTCCTTGCTGATTTTCTTGCTGAATTTGGGCTCTTGCGGTCCCCCCTTTTCTTTGGCTCCAAGTTTGTATATCACACGAGCAGATATTGCACAAATCCTTGGACTATAATGTTGGACTTATACAGCCAAATCAGTGATGCGCAGCTCGGCAACAATGGAATGTTCAGATCATATTTTGAATTGATCACTCGCCCTAATATAGGAGAAACTGCTTTAGAGACTTTCTGCAGTCTTGATAGAAATAATGGGCATAGAAAACTCACCAAGTTTCATCCAGATTTTTGCTAGAAAATATCAACACCAGCTTTTGGTCGATTTAGCTGATAAGTTGCTGCTAATTGTGCAAAATCACACCAAATCCTGGTTTCGACCTATTAAGCATGTTTCAACACAATTGTGCACTAAATCAAGTATAAATGAGATGTTTGAAGCATAATATGATAGAAAATGATAAGCTAAACAGGTGTAAAACACGATATAAATTTAGATTATCAAACTACCCCCGACTTCAACATTGCTTGTCCTCAAGCAAGAAAAACCAGTTAAGATTGTAAAAACCAGAACAAGACAGTGTGTGGAGTGCATCAATTGTATTCATGTAGTGCAAGTGCAGACTCAAATGAGGGTGTAATTGTTTCAACAAAACCAGTTAGGGGCTAAGTGCACCATTATGCCATCTTGGTTCTCTCTTCACCAGCAGCTGTAAGTGTGTCCCTTTTTTAATCTAGATCTTGCTTCTCTAGGGACTAACTAAATTCTTCAACCTCTTACCACAAACCTGGTGCAAAAGTTTTCATAGCAATCTCATGCCAAGCCTCAACTCCATCTCACTCAAATGGGGTCAGTGTTTAGGATAAGGCTTCTCTCTTTGATGGAGTTGGAAAAAATGTAATTGCCTCTCCATTAGGCTAAAATGAACTGTTGACAGCATTTTAATGTCAACTCTGGACAAGGGATAAGGTTGAACAATTGCTAACCCATTTCTTCTTATTTTTCAGCTTCAGTTTTCTTCAGCTCAGATTTTTGAACGATCACTGCACTTCTACATCCAGTTTGCTGATATTTTGATCTGAATTTGTTCCAGAACCATTTTCCATTGAACTTTTGGTACTCAGGCATCATTTAGATGCTCCAAGTGGGGATTTCATGGATTTTGTGGCAGCTTTGCTGCTTTGATGCATCCCTACTCTTTGGTTACAAGGTGTTGAGTCCTTCTTTTAAACATTTGTGTTCTGTTTTTTGCTAAATGCTGATGTATCAGCAACTTGGTGAGCTTTTCTTCGAGCCATTCTTCCTTGAATTTGATGGAAGTAGCTAGTTCATCAGATGTATTCATCCAGAATCAACTAAAAATCTGTATCACTCCCTTTCATCATTCAAAAATATGAACACTTAGCTTTGGATACATTAATCAGCATTTTGAACCCTCTCCTTCATTCCTATGAAGAGTTTTAGTTTTGTGTCCACTAAATACGCAAACTAGATCACAGGCCACAAATATGTAAGCATGCATAGCTCAGCATTTTCCCAGTCTCAGCAAAGATGAGCAAAAAGTTCAAAAATTTCGAAATTTTTTCCCTAAACCATGCATCAGATGCAGAACAGGTACTAATCATCAAAATGTGCTACCAAACTCCTACCCCACACTTAAAATCTCACTTGCCCTCAAGTGAAGGTGTAAGAAACAGAATTCATAGAATTATGCAGCAAATGAGCATGAAAAAATACAACCTGGTGCATAAATGCACAGCTTTTTGCTCCACTGCATATTTCTGATATCAGCAACCTCCGAGAAGCTTTTTCTGATATTCCTGGCTTGCTAACTGCACAAATCTTCAAAAACATTTAGAAAACTTAAAATAAAACTAGAAAGCAATAACATACTTAGCTTAGGTTGCCTCACAAGAAGCTCTGGGTTTAAGGTCCTCAGATGGACCTTTTTCTGAGGGTTCACTCCTTGAAATGCACCAGCTCATTGATTTCTTCAAAATCAGCAGGTGAAGTGTACAACATATCTTTATGTCCACTCACTTTGAAAATCCCTCCTTGCTCATCTTTCAATTCCAGAAATCCATAGGGTGAGACTCGAACTATCTCATAAGGACCAGACCACTAGATTTTGAGTTTACCCGAGAAGAATTTCAATCTTGAATTGAACACGAGCACCTACTGTCCCACATTGCCTTAATCCTGCTGTCATGAAGGAGCTTGGTCTTTTCCTTATAAATTCTAGAGCTCTCATAAGCATCATATCTCAGTTCCTCCAATTCTGCTAGTTGAACCATCCTCTTCTCTCCAGCTTCTGCCAGATTAAAATTCACATAGGTCGAGAGAACAAGGGTCTCAAGGGCAATCGCAGAATAAGGAAATTACAAAGCATCTCAAGGTCACGAGCTTGAGATCGGGGAAGAAACTTGGAGGAATTCCACCTCGTCTTAAGGAAAAGGATGTACCCAGTTCGAGCAAGGTGCAAGTGGAAGAGACCTATTCTAATGGGAGCACAGAGGAAAGAAGGCAGAGATGGACTAAGCTAATGGCTGAATATGCCAGAACTGCAGCATCAATTGATGAAGGTTCCCTTATTATCATACCTGACAGTCCTGAGCCAGATACCAATAAGCCACCTCTGAGTCAACAAGATCTTGGAGAAATTAAGCTTCCCATCAAGTTTGAAGGGGTTCCAGAGCCCATGTTTGAAGCAGAAGTATTTGTTAACTTGTCTTCAGGAGTCAATGTGATAGCTGCAAGTTTTGCACGGCAACTTGGATTCCCCGAGCCCGACAACTGCTCTCGCATAGTAAGGACGCTGGATGATAAGGGAGTAGTTACAAAAGGAATATTCAGGGATGTGACGTTCACCATGAAAAACTTTACCTAGGCTCAAGATTTTTATGTCCTGGATATGTTTGGAGACCCTCACTCCCCTGTCGTGTTAGAAAGAGCATTTCTGAAGACCAGTCGGGCAATACTTGATACTGAAAGTCGAATACTTCTGCTCGGATCAGGGAAGAGGGAAGTGATCATTGATATCTATCGAAGGCATAGGAAAAGGAAGCGTTCTGGAGACAAAGGATAGGGTATTGTTGCAGAATCTAACAGCTCTGTAAAGTTAGAAGAAAGTATGAGGGAGAGTTTCCATCAGCCAACCCCCTACTGATTCTGAAGATTCTGAGGAATGGAGTAAGGCAACCATAGCATAGATGTTGGAGGAAGCCAAGCGTGATTATGAGGCATACATGCAAAGAATAAGAGATAACCCTCCCGTCCCTCAGTGTAGCTACCAAAGAACTTGGCAAGAAGAGCTGAACAACGAGAAAAGAGCAAGGTTAGGTACAGGTCACAAAAATTGGCAAGAGAACAAGCCAAGGAACAAGGTTTAATAAATCAGCAAGAGGTCCATCTCAAGACACTAAACTGAGAGCTGGGTGGGAGGCAACCCACCACATGGTACAATTTACATTCTATTTTTAGATTCCTTTTGTTTTTTGACTAGTCCATTTTTTGAGAAGGCACGACAGCCAGTCAAGAGTCTAGAGAAAGATGGACACCTGCCCAAACAAGAAACAGAATAAGGAGCACCCGGGATCAGCCGAACACACGAGGTTGTATTGTTTCATCCCTCAACTTACATATTTATTATGTTTTTGCCCATGCTTGAGGACATGCACTAATTTAAGTGTGGGGTGGGATGTAGCATGCATGTTGATGAGTTGCATTTGTGCTTTGCTGATCGTGACACACCTTCTTCGATGTATTTTAAAAAAATTTCGAATCTGTTATGTGATCCCCTGCTCTGCTCTACTCTTAGTTTTCATTATGAACTGCACTGGAGTCTACACATTGTGCTTATACATGTTACTGATGCGTGCTGTATACGTTGTGTCTTATAGAGCTCATTCATTTCTGCATATGTGGCTAATGTCATTTGACTCATAGTGGTATGATGGTGGAGTGCAAAAGTTTAGTAGTGGAACCGAAGTTAAGTGTTCATATCAATTTTTATGAGGGAAGAGAGTGATGCGGGGATCTTGTTTGATCTGAGTAAGGTGATTCTGATGAACATTCTCTTGACCCCCATGAAAGGCCAACTAAAATCAGTGAGAAAGGCTGCAAGGATAAGAATGAAGCAAACATCTAAGATATTCAAGAAGAAAGGGGCACAAAACAAGAACCTTAACATCATAAGATCAGGGGTACATCAAAGAGGCTAGCAAAGCCCATGAAAAACAAAGTATTCAACCCCCCTTGATGATTAAAACGGAGGTCTAAGCCCTACCACACAAAGTTGTTGTGCCCTTGAAACAAATCCAAGAGACCCAAAGCCACTTAGAACAAAAAAAAAGCTGGATAACGGGAGACAAAAGAAATAGAAATACATGAAGAAAAACTGTTTGTTTAGAGAATGAATGAGCGGGGGTCTGGAGCAGCAGTTGTCACTATCCTTTGCTCAGATTGGACTTAAAGAACTGCCCACCTACATGTAAGCCAAACGGAAAGGCCATCTTGATTCTCCAACTCCATCAACGAGAGGACCCCTTACCCAGACACCGTCCCTAAAAGAAAGAGAGTGATGGAGTTGAGTCTTTACTTGAGATCCCTACAAAGACTTGTGCACTGGGCTTGCGGTTGGAAGGATAAGAGTCTGGTGCATTGCTAGAGAAAGCAAAATATAAGCTAGAAGGGCCACACTAGACGCCGCAAGGGAAGCATTGTTTGCATGCTATTTTCTGCATCTATTTCTTCCCCTCCTTCCCTTGCAGCATTGATGGCTTACTGCATATACTTGGATGCACACACACTCCTTGTTTCAAGCTTTACTCTGCAACCAGACACACCAACATGATACATGATACTAGCACCGTTACATTTCCTTCATGTATATGCACTTCATGATTTCATCTCCGACCTTGCAACTAATGCATGCTTGGGGACAAGCATGGTTTAAAGTGGGGGGTGTTTGATGAGACTCCATTTGGAGCTCATTTTGCCTATCATTTCATACCATTTTACACATATAACACCTACATTATGGACTAAAGTGTGCTCATTTGTCCTAGGTTGGAGCAAGAGACATTAAGATCAACACTTTTGCCGAAACGTACATCTTTTAATGCATATTTGGACATAATTCGAATATGAGGCATTCAAGGCAATTGGATGGGCCACGAGGAATGCAGGATGGGCTGATCAAGAGCCACGGGCCAGCTTATAACCTGAACAAAAGCCTGCGCAATAGCAAGAATGAAGGCATCCGGTCCAAAAGCCCAATTCTACATCCGAGCTCTATGATTTCGGCTAAGTGATTAGGAGGGAAATGCAGCAAGCTGGACACCAAGCAGAGGGGAAAAAGCGTCCTTTCACGTGGTACCATCCCATTTACGGACAAGGGTTAAGGAGTTGCAACACATTCGAGACATCGAAAAACCTTTCTCTTCGAGTAAATCCAGTAATTGAGGAGCAGAATCCACAACTGAAGAAGGCAGCTCACCGTTGCTTTAGCAGGGGACTCTGATTTCTTGTTTTCATCTCTGTAACATGACTCTGTATCTGACTGTTAATCTACACATTCGAGCCCATACCTCGAGTATGAGCTAATTCCATTCGGCTTGAGGCTTAGTTGAGCCTCAAATATGTAGCACTCTTATGTATTTTACATGTAATATAGGTCCTCGTTTGGTTTCATCTTCATATGATTGTGTTCATCTGCATTATGAATGAGGGATTTTTGCATGTTCGATCTCCTTTGTTAATGCTTGCACCGATAGTTGTTCAAAGCATATCTCATTGGGTGACAAAGTGAGCTAATGTGATTACCTTCCGTTAGCATGAGTGCTTGACTTAACTTAGGCTAGATTGTTCGTGTACCTCATTTATCTTGACAACCTTGCCTCGGTAACTTGATCACAAAGGCTGGGTTAGGCTTACAACGCAAAATCATCTCGGTTTCAGGGGTCACTCTGAGGTTTGGATGCCACAATAGGGGTAGTTACACTCGTGAATACACTGCCACCTCTTTAGAGGTTTAGAGTAGCTATGTGGCTTGACCGTGAGCAGTAGCTACACTTAAGCCCTGTGGTATGAAGGAACGAATGAACCTTAATGCATGTAAGAGCTGGAGTGTTGCATGTTGAGGCAATATACACTGCCTTGAGCCTTTCTCCACCATTTGTCTGTCTAATCCATCATCTCATCAGTTCTGTTGATTTCTATTATTGTAGGCAAGTGTCTGTTTATGATTTCAACCAGTGGTTCTCTAGTTTGGATGTTAACTTAGTGTCGTGCACTTTTAGTTTGTAGTTTAATCAACCAATTCACCTTCGGTTACTCTGACTGTGTCCAAAGCTATACATGATGAGGTCCTACTCCTTTGGAAGATGACCCTTGCTCACCAAGCTAATATGGATTTAAGATAAAAGCATTGTTTAGGTGAAGCAAGAATGCCGAAGCCTTGAGTTATCTCTTTATTTCGTGTCATATCTTTTTGTACGTTGTGAATCTGGATTAGTTGCCTTCATAACAATTGCACTCCCTTAACTGTCTGTAGAATTTTAGTTGCCATTTTTTGATTAGTAGATTAAAAGTTATGTATTTCTGAACTTGTAGGTTATTTTGATAGCTACTGAACTTAGGTTGCATGAGATGAATTTCCCCCCCTGAGATCTGACCCTTACTTCACCGCATTGTATTATAATATGACTGTGTACACTTTTCACGCATCAAGAAGACTACAGATTCCTTTGCCGAATCAGTAACAACTTTGGAGGGAGGGAGGCTACATGAAGTTGTCTCAGGAGTTGTCTTTCCGCAGCTTACTTTGGATAAGGCAGTCTAGCAAAGGAGGAAATGTCTTTTATATTGGATTCAATGTTTTTTTTGCAGCTTCTATGACCAGAGGAGCGTCTTTCAATTTGTTTGAACATCTCTGTTTCCAGATTTCCCATGTGATGAGGATTGGGAGAAGCTTGTGAATGAACTTGGCAGAGGGGCCTCCTTTATATCCACGCCAAGCTGTTTGTCTTTGATTCAACTCAATACAATAATTTCTAATGTGCAACTTCCTTTCATAGTGAGACAATATATCCTTTGCAAAATCCCCTTCGGAGAAGAGGTGGCTGACACTTTCTTCCTGAGGAGACGTATTGCAGCAGATGCACATAGATGGAAAACTGATTCCTTCCATCTGTATGTTAGTGTCTACAGCCACTATGTCATTCGTTATATTCCACGAATGAAAATTCATTTTCAGGGGGATGTTGGAATCCAAGCATTCCTTGAACTTGCTCGAAGGTTGACTTCTACTCCTCACCAGGTTCCATGCCGACTGCACAGTGAAGTTCCCATTAAGTTATGGCTCCCATATCATTATGTCTTGATTCCCCACTTCTGATCTTAGTATTGTTTCTACCAGCTCAGGGTGATTAGGCAAAATTTCCTATAATGCCATGACGCTCCATTGTGGTCCGAGTTTTAGTTGAGAGGCCAGCAGGTTTGGATATTTGATAGGATATCCTATCCCCAAGATAACTCCTCCCAACCATTTTTCCCACCAGAATCTAACCTCTCCACCATCTATCCTTCAACTCGAGTTATGTATACAAATGTCTTTCACCCGAGTCAGCCTTAGCCAGATATGAGAGTCATTCGGTTTAGCTTCAGTTCGTGCTATGACAGAATCCCTGCAGTATTTTGCTTGATAAATTTCGCCCAAAGAGACTTGCCCTGTCTAAATTGCCACCACATCTTTAAGCTAAGTGAGGTTATCTGATCTTTTAAGTTCCTTATCCCGATCCCTCTTTCTTCTGTGGGCAGATATAGTTTTACCTATTTCCTCCAGTGGGTTTTCCTAACTCCATCTCTGCTGCCCCATAAGAACCTTGCAAAGAGGGACTCCACTCTTTTCACTATTGGGAAAATGTTAGGCTTACATAGTCTAATATTACATAATTATGTATAGCACAGAAACGGTGCCCTTGTCTTTATTAAGATTGCAGTCTGGCTATTGGGCCCTTTAGTCGAAGAAACACCATCTCTTTTGCCCTGGGATTTCTTCCTCATTTCTAACTCCAATTCGTACAAAAGTTCAACTCAACCACAAATCTGTATTCCCAACAGTTTTGTTCCTCGTTGAAGTCTAACGTGATTGCTTACTATTCCTCGAGTTTCTTCTGTCAAAAATTGTGATGGCTTCTTCGAATTCCTTGAGTTTATTGTATATTAAGACTTTGTTTATAGTGTTCATTTGTTGGGATTTTTATGTGATTAAAAATCTTAAGTTGACTTGAATTTTAGTCCCTGAAAGAATTCTAATTACATTAGAGTTCATGGGTATAAATATATGGTCTTCTAACTATTAGGGTTAGAAGTAGGAGGGATAAAGTGAGGCTTGAGTTGTGGCACTGCGAGAGGTTTTCTCTATGTCTACCCGTATCACTGTGCTTATAGTGGATTGATTCTCCTCTTCTCCCGTGGACGTAGGCGTTCTGGCCGAACCAGGTTAAGTCTCGTGTGTTATTTTCTTATCGCTTCATACGATCTTTGATTATTCATCCCAACACATTCTCGTTTCTTCAATTCCCGTTCATGTGTGGTATAGACTTGTGATTCCTGTCTTGAATAATATTTGAGCTTTGATGTTGTGCTGTAATTTGAGCTTTAATGTTGTGCTGTTCTGGCACTTCGTTTTATTGGTTGGAGGATTATGTTGTCAATACGTGCACGTACGTTAAAAGGTTGCTTTATAACTCGAGTTATTCAAAGATCTTCGTTAATTTTTAGCACAATTAGGGGTTGAAAATGCTGTTACTCCAGATTCATACCGCTTCAGTTATGCCGAACATAATCAAGTTAAAAATTTTTTTTGACAGAAATAAGCACCTTGGCCAAAGTCTTTGTTGAAAAAGCAAATGCATCAAGCAGAATTGAGTGTTATAATAACATTTAGAATCAAGATTTGGTATTTGTGGTGGTCTGTCAATATTCTTATGATCACATTTCCTTCGCTTTTGCTAAAAAGATTCAGATTTCCCCATTTTAATGTTCTTGTTCGTAGTCCATGTGTTATGTTCTGGCCTACTGGGTTCCTTTTGAGTTATGCGCCCGCTGTTTTTTTTTTTGATAGGCAATTTGTATTTTTTGTATTAATGATCAAAATATATGTACATTTTGTACAATAGGACCTAGATTAGGCCCATCCACAGGATTATGCTCACGCTGTTTGTTGTTGATCTTTCGGAATTATTTGATTGTCTGTTTTTAAAGTTCGTAGTAAGAAATTTGGTAAACTGATTTGGTAAAGAATTACTCAGAAGATACACTTTATGTTGTTGCATTTTTTATAGGCATACTGATCCACAATCTACACATGATTCCACATATCCAAAAGATTGAGAGGATAGAAGCTGAAGCTTTTGTCTATAATAAAAAAAGCGAGGACAAGCCTATATTGGGCATATTTTGTGGAGGTATTTCCGCCTATAGATCCTCAGAAATCGCAGGCAAAATGTAAATTTTGTGAGAAAGAAGTGAATTGCGAATCTTCTGTCTACGGTACGTCGACGATGATTTAGCATTATAGACGGTCAGAAAAGGAAGTTAGCTCAAGCACCTAGAGAAAGGCAAGTAACACAAAAAATTTAGTGGAGGGGCAATAAATTTTTTTTTTTAAAAAGAGAAAGGCAAGTGAGTCATTCATTACATTAAATAGTGGTGATATTGGGGCGTTGACAATGCAAAAATAAAAATGGTTAATTATTCATAAATGTATCATAAGTTGCTTATTAATTGTTAGATATTTATTATTTGTTTATTTATTTTGCAGGTTTGATAAGATAGTGTGAAAGAGGAAGATTGTGAGGCCTATTATACTGGATGACCTCTCTTTCAACCATGTCAACAGGATTGGTTTTGCTTTAATGATCAAGGATGTTGATCCACATTTCAAGAATTATATTTATAATAACAAGACAACTCTAGACTCGTATAGAGAGTAAAGAAGTCCCAGGTCGACTCTCGAAAGATTTGGGGTGGGAATTAGTGCACAAGTGAATATTTAAATACTGAACTATATTATTGTAAACACACTAGAAATCGTTTAGAGTTGTTCTTAATTCTAATTAAATAAAAATAGCAACGAAAGCAATTAAATCTAAAGGTAGAAACTAGGGGATAAATATGGGTATAGGGCACTAACCCATCCCTTGGATGCTAAC
>JAOYMZ010042524.1:0-15039 GCA_025802335.1 Pinguicula primuliflora | reverse complement strand
GTGGACTTACATCGTTCGCCACACTCAAACCACAATCACGGTGGACTTACATCGTTCGCCACACTCAAACCACAATCACGGTGGACTTACATCGTTCGCCACACTCAAACCACAATCACGGTGGACTTACATCGTTCGCCACACTCAAACCACAATCACGGTGGACTTACATCGTTCGCCACACTCAAACCACAATCACGGTGGACTTACATCGTTCGCCACACTCAAACCACAATCCCACAAGTGAACATATAATGTAATTTAGGAATTATTCAGTTGCACATATTATCAATTCACACAGTCCAAAATATAAACTTTCAGATAATTATATTTAATTTTTGATAGACTATAAATTCATACTAGGGTGTAACAAGCAATACAAAATAACGCATCAATAGTTCTCACTAAAATTGCGAGGTGGTGTCGTGAGTTTCTTGACATACAAGTGAATGTTAAACCATTTAAGAGCATTCAAATTTACTGAATAACCGAAGGGATCTTAAATTTTTTTTTCACCCAATAGCATGCCCATCATGGATGATACAACGTAAAAGTAAATCACCTAGTAACACAAAGACACAATAGGAAGAAGTAGTTGCTTGAGTCACTTCAAAAGGCTAGAAAGCAACACCAAAATGGGAATAGTGGATATATAATTATGTCTACATAAAACTCGGTAAGGCACAAATCAACACCCACAAAAGAAAAGGAAAATTCAAATTTTAGTTCAATCCTCTAGCCACACTTGTACACCTTAGGCCACAATAAATTTATGAGCTCGTCTATATCGTAGGAAATATAACCACGAAAACAACACGAAACCCACGTGTTGTTGTATAGTTTGCCACTAGTCGGACCCACACTTTGACAGCAGCCCATCACGTCCAACTACCTCATTTTTGTCCGGTTTTGGTGTCTCAATTTTTGTCCGATTTAGAATTTCCCTAAATTTATATACACACATAATGCTCTCTATACAAAAAATAATAATAATAATTACTATCAGTTTCATTAAAGAAGAGAAAGGCTTTAATATATTCAAACAGTAACTCAAGTGTAAAAAGGAAAGTGTTGGGTTGGTCCCTCCTCACATGGAGGGGACCAACAATTAAAGCATTGAAGACATTGAAAACGTTTCTTTTGCACATGGGGAAAGGTTGGCTGCTACACGTGAGGAGATTTCAAATATGACTGCTGTGTCTTATTTCATTTCGTCTTCCTATAAATAGAGGGAGAACTGCAGTTCACAACTACAACACAACACAGCTTCAACGAGAAGAAGAAGGAGGTTTTATTGTGTGAGAAAAAGAGAGTAATTTAGGGTGTTCCTAAATTGGGGGAGTGACAAAAATATTGGGGAAATATTTTTGGGTAGATCTCCGGTGTTGGTTAGCCTCTAGATGTTCTAGAGAAGACTCTCTTGTACCTACTATTTTATAGTGGAAGAATTGTTCGGAGTTTGTCCCGTGAACGTAGCCCAAGTTTGAGGGTGAACCACGTTAAATTCTTGATATCCATTTATTTTCTGCACCTACCTGATTTCTTCATTATTATTATTTTATGCGCTACGCCAACAAAAAGTTCTCTTATATCTGAGCCAAAGCTTGTGGAAACTCAATTTATTTCACCCAATCACTGTATAATCAAACGAATGACAGTCTATGACTCTTGTTCAATGGAACAATCAGAATCATTCAACCTAACAAAACGGCAAGAGCGAGTTCTTTGAACCCATATTGATAATTGCATACGGCTGTGATACAAATCATGTTCAAAAACTCTGTTTCGGCCCAAGAATTAAACTTTTTCTATGAACCAGGACCAGACAGTTTTACCCAGTTTGAATACATGATACTGCTCACGCCGAGTACTCCAAACGACAAGACAGTACTACCTCTTTATCAGGGGCGCATTCTTCGTCATTGCAGTCATCAGCGTCATCAGAAGCAGCAGCCTTAACCCTAAGCCAATATCCCACACTTTGCCTCCTAACAGGCCGATACTTGTTAAACAGCAACGCGCCGCTGCTCGCCGACGCAGAAACGGCGCAGCTGTTCCCCGACAACGCGCACCTTATCGTATGCGAATGCGAATTCAAGAATCTTCCCCTATATTTCAGTGAGGAATGGTGAATCTAAGTTTGAAGCTTTTGGTGTCAATATCTTTTTTTCTGCGTGCCGCGTTTGAGGTTTGGTTGGAATCTGGATGTTGAGTTCTGTGGCTAGCCTTCAATGGCAGATTGGGTTGGTTTTCTGTCCAACGGAAAATGTAGAATTTCAAATTTTCAATAATTTGTTTTCATATCATATTTTTTATATATAATTTGAATATAAATAAAACAAATTGAAAATACAGAATCCCTTCAGTAGGTCCCACTCCCCTTCGGTGCGAAGACATGCCGATTTAACAACCGCCGGCGAAAAAAAATAATCCGCCGGCAATGTGCAGCTTAATTGAATTGAGACACCCTCAATTCTCAGTGGTATGTAACATCTATATGTTTTTTTGGTTTCTATATCAATTCTCGAGTTGGATTCCATGTTGGTTCTATTATTCTGACGAAATCATTATTCAATTCTTTTTCTTTTGGATCTGAGGAATGCACATATACCTTGCAGCCGGAGGAAAGGAGTTATTGATGTAATAAGCTATGATTTGGAAGCACTGTTTTCAAATGCAAACATTTTTCTAAAGTACTTTTTTTAAAAAATTGTTTTTCCACAGTAAGAAGCGGCCCTTCCTCTACTCTTGAATTATGGCTAACAGCTGTTGCACCGCAGAAGCAGAAGCAGATTTTACAAACACTCCAAACAATAAAACAGCAGTGCAACAGCCATAAGCAGTTTGCAAAAGCTATTGCAAACACACACTTATAATAGGTGTGGATTATGCTCTTCAGGAGCTTGGCGGATAAAGGGGTATCTTATGTTAACGAGAATGGAAATGCAGAAATAAAGCTGTAGTGGGGGAAAGAGAACAAAGGAAAAAATGATTCCACGTTACCTTGCAGAAACTTAGAGCTAGTGTCGTCTATGATTGCCCATAACTCAATACGGAAACTTGTTCTTCGTGCTTCAGAAGTTTCGTAGTTCACATATGACATTATGCAATCAATGATTTGAACATTCCATTACAAACTGAAGTTCTTTTCTTTCTGTTGTAATAGGAGTTACAATTGATTCAAAATTGTATTAGCAGTGAAGAACGGAAAAGATAGATGCAACATTGGCCAATTATTCTTATCTGGAATTGGAAGTTCTATCTGCAATATCACTCAATCATGGTTTTTGTTCCTTACATTCAACAGATTGCAGGACAGTGTACCACTATGAAGTATAGCATCCGAGGAACTTTTACTGGTGAGACAAGCTTTTTGTCTGAGTCTGTAAGGCTATGTTTGCAAGTTCTACTGAAAAGGTTTTCAGAGGCTTTTAAAAAAGTTGTTTTTATAAAGAAGTTATAAAGTGTCATAGCAAAAATTCAACGAAAAGGGTCCGACTTCATAAAGCAGTGGGGAAAAGGAAGATGCAGGCTTATTTTTAGCTGAAACATGGTAAATGGACTTTATGGTCGACCACAAGTTTATTAGTTGTAAACTGAATTCTGAAGGCCGTGCATGGGGTTGGGTTGGAGGGTAGGAAACAAGGAGTTTTCGCTGAACTCATGATCAACGAAATTATCATCTTCATCAACCGGTTCACCATTTTGTAGTTCATCTGTTGCATTGGACCAGATTCTTGATGGATTTCGTGTTAGCTCAAGCAAGGACTCCTTTACCATATCTGCTTGGACAGAGTCTTGATTCTTTTGCTGTCAAATAAGAGTAAAAAACTCAATTGTTTCTGATAAAGTTGGAGATGTTCAGCAAGAAATCTCTCTAAAGCTATGTTAGTCAATTGTAGCAGCTCTTCTTGCAAAACTGATATAGCTCACGAAGATTCGACACACACATGTTGGTGTATGTGGGGCCCACGTGAGTGTTTTTGTGGTTGGCGTGCACGTTTTTCGCGTGCGCTATATCAGTGATGCTCTTCTTGTAAGCTGTGATGATTTATGAAGAAGTTATGTGCCAGTTTCTTTGGTGGATAAATAATTTCTATATTTACCTCAACAATAAAACTGCTGGAGACCAGGCAAGTGTGTCTTGATGAATTGGCATTTGTTACTTCCAAGCCCAAAGTATTCAGCGCTTGCATAAGCCTCTCAAAGCCACCGGATCTGTGCTCGCAGAATACTTTGATGAAGAACTCGTTGACATCGAGCTGGAAGACCTCAACCTGCGGCTGTAATGTCGATTATTTCCAGTAAGTTCCACAACATGAGCATCAAAATAGTTAGAAACTTCTATATTTACGATGTTTTGCAGTATTCGAGAAAGTGCTGTGAGGTCCTGCGCGGTCAGGGCCCGCTTAGGCGGCACCCGAACAGCGCATACCGCCCAGGATCTAAGCGATCGGCTTCTTGAACATAGAGTTTTGCAATCATTAATCTAACCTCCATTTGTTGTACTTTGTCATATATGAGTTCAGCCTCATGGTTCTGTTTGTCTATGTTTGCATTGTAATTCTTGTGAAATCCATTCATAAGATTCTCCTGCCCTCGTTTGAGTCCCTGGTTGTTGCTCGTTTGTACGGCATTCGGAGTAGTGTTTTTTCCTGTTTTTCTCACATCCTCATCATCTGAATTCTCCTCCAGCTCCATCTGCAGTTCCTTTTCTTGTTCCTGCAACTCCCTCACATACTTGATTGCATCTCCAAGAATAGATGCTCTATCCAACTGCAACAGAGAAAAATTCATTCTGCAACATATTGATTATGAACACAGAGAGATCATGATCCGAAGAAGTCAGGATAAATCACCTTGGAAATATTAGGAACCAAGCTTCTAAGGGCATATAGCCTCTCATTGAGCTTCTTTCTTCTATTCCTTTCTGCCTTAAGGTTCTTTGATGGACCTTTTGCAGACCTCCTACGATGCTTGATCTCGTCCTCATCGTCGATAGGATCGGAATGATCCGACTTGTAATTCTCGCATAGGAAGGAATCATCATTCATCTGATCCTGCATCAGCTTGGATGAGCTGTGGCTCTGAGCACCTTCAGCCTCATGAAAACCATCCTGGAAAGATGGGGCGAAAAGGCCCAGCTCATACAATGTTCCTTCTGTAAGGAAAAAAAAGAAAAACATGGAAATATATGTCAAAGCTATGAAATGTGATCTGCTTCAATCCCACAACTGGTGATTCAGTCTATATGTTCATGCAACACCTTCCGTGAAAATGCCGCGATTCTTGTGTTCGGTTTCGAAAGCATTGTTGTTGAGATTGGTTGGAGAACGGAGATGGATTCTGCCAATGGAGATATCTTGAGGCAAATCCATGTTTTGTTTGGAAATTTCTGGGGATATTTGGTGATGAAATGTAACGTGTGGATCAGTTGAAAAGGAGTCTGAATTGCTGGTCATCTTTTGCTGTTCCAAGAAGAAGTTGCTCTCAGCCATGATCAAGTTGAGCACTTGCTGATCCTCAGGAACCTGGAATCAAGCAACAATCTCGAAGTTTAATCAGTTTTCGAGAAAGCGCTAATCGGACCCTAAACGGGAATTCAGCCAATGTGGAGAGGGACATCCTAGCCGCTAGATGAGCGTGAAATGTTATAAAGTACTTTCCTACCAGCATCCATACAAGTTACTTGCCTGTTTGTTCACAAACAACTCGATCAATCCAAGAGACAAAGGGATCAGAACTCGAGTACCAATCATTTCCTGCCGATAATTACAAAAATCATTTCAAGTCCCAAGTAACTAAAACTAAGAAGATGTGATAATAAAACTGTACTTGTGATGAACTAGAATCCGAATTTTGTGAGCATTTCAACCATGTTACTTGGTTTGATAATACAGCATCTGCATGAATCCTGCATATATATACAACCATAAATTATATTACACAAGATATTATACAAGAGACTAAAAGGGCTTACCCTGAATCAAGTGCAACTGAAGTAGGAAGCTGATCCAGCAAATCACAGACCCCCATCCTATGATGTGGAAACATAAAATCTCTACAAGGAAAAGCAGCAGAAGAAGAAGGTGGGAAACTGAGGAGCCCTTGTTCTCCATTGTTGTATCCTCTTTCGCTTCCGGCACAACAGCAACACATATACTCAATACACCTACATATAAGATCAAACAAATAAAAGAACAAATTCCAAATGAATCTATGATTGTCCCTTCAATTTTAGTCTTAAATCATTTTTATACCACCTTTGATCATCACTGAGCTTCCAAATAACAATGTAGTCCCAGCTTTCGGAACCGACCAGAGGCCTGAGCCTTTCAACAAAGCTTTGTAACAGCAGCATGATTTCAAGAGAGGAAAAAGACACTGATCATGTTTCAATTTCTGCACAGTCCTTGTGCAGCAGTCTTCATGATTCCAGGATTTGTTTTCTTATGCATCAGCAAACTTTTGAGAAGGAGATTTGATTACATAATGTCTGAATGTCCGCTCGAATGGGTGGTTAAGCAATTGATTACATAATGTTTATAACCGTAACATATTGGTAGGTAAGCAGCAACGCATGCATGAAAACAGAAGGAACAAAGAGACACTGCAACAATTCCTCAAATACTAAAATATTGCCCTTCTTTATTAATGATTTTGTAGAAGAAAAAAAATTTAATGATTTTTTAAAGGAAAATATATAATAATTAAGAAAATCGAGAGGTTTAAAAATGATTATTTTATTCCGTAATGTTATATGATATAATGATTTTAGTAGCCTTTCTAGTATATTATTTATTGATATAAAGTAAATCAGTAGCCTTTCTAGTATTTTTTTTGTAGGTAAGTATTAAAATTTTATAAAGTAATAATATATACAACGCAATGTTCGGGAACTAAGGATTCGCGTCTCGCTCTACTAGCTCTAGATTACTCATAGGTATACTCGAAACTAGCAATCACAGCCTCAATTGCTGGATCAGGGCTATCTCTCATAGTTTCTCTTAGGTAAGCCGCAAACTCGTCATCGACTGTCAAGAAACTAGTTCTTGTAGTTTTTCTTTGGCGTCTTTATTGCTTCATTTTCTCTCTTCGCAGCATCCAAAGATCCTGAGCCTTCGACTTGCGTAGAAGATTGGCCGGATAATGTTCGTTGTCATCCTCACTCTTAAACGGAATGGGCTAATTCGACCGAAATATCATGTTCTTGTGGAATTTCCATCGTCCATAATTTCTATAATAAATGATTATTTAACTCAATAAGAAAAAATATAATGAAATTATAGACGCACAACCCTCCCAAAATATGAACTTCAGATCCCTAAGTATCAATTCTGATGGAAGAGAGGGGAGGTGGCAAAATTCATTTCGTATAAGATACAAGATCAAATCTTTTTTTAGCCAAGCAAATCTGGTTTAGAGTTTTAGAAATTTGTATCAACTAAAGTCACATGACATGAGGTTCTTAATCTTCTATATATAAGTATTTATTATTTGCATGAGTTTTCTTGGTATGTAATGACTAATGTAACTGTTAAAATTGTAAAAGTATGTACATCTTGTTTGAGTTCACAACTAAAACTATTTTACAAGACGAGAACACTATCTCATGATTTAAGTATGAGTTCCAAAACTAATTTTGGAGGCCTAATAGACAATGTATATGAATGTTATGTTAATAATTTCGATCATAAGTGATGTGACAATAATTCAAAATTATGTTGTTCAAGATAAAATTATCCAAAATTTAAAATTTGTGTAAGGTGGTACAAATAGTGGTATTTTTATTTTAGTATATATATATAGAGTAGTGCGGGTCCAATTTGCGAAAGAGTTTTAAGAACTAAACCAAAATAAACCAAAATAAACCAAAAATTAGTTCCTCCTCCTTGAGTTAAAATAAAAGGTAGGCTCATGCACGGTTGGATGAAAGACATTTTCAATATGGCGGGCACAACAAAGAAAGAAAAAAATATGGCGGACACATAGTTGGAAATGGTGCTTAAAATCGATGAGAAAACCTTATAGCAAACTGCAGTTTGCTATGTTACATATATTAGTGAATGAAGATAGAATTATGCGTCGAAAGCTAAAAATTGATACCGAAATTGAGATATTTAATATCTAGGTAGAGGAAGAACCAACGTGGGTTAAAAAGGCAAATTGTCACAAATTGGGGCGAAAAATGCACGTTAATGCATGGAGGAGGATGACATTAGAGATGACGAGATTCGTGATTGACAAAGGGATGCACTAGAAATAATGGTGCACTATGGAAAGATGAGACTTTGATGAGTGTAGAAAATGTAAACGCAAAAATTAGTCAAGATGTGAGGGGGAAGGAGGACACTTTGTCAATTGGAAAGCAGAAGCTGGATTCTGAGGACCTGTGCAGATTGAGACAAACATTGAATGAGAGATAAATCAAAATTCAGCATTCGTTGTAAGGGAAGAACCATGCGAGGGTCGATTTTGTGTGAGAAAGAAATCGTCAGCTCAGAAGGAACTGGAAGAAGCCTGACAAATCTTAAAATAGGCAGGACTATAAATAAGTCAATACTCTTTCGGCCGGTGGACCCAAATGAGAGCTATGTAGCAGAATGATGGGAAATTCAACTCTGTAATAAATACAGAGCAATATACAACGGATAATAATTTTCCCAACTTGTAAGAATCTGTGAGGAGCAGCAATATCAAATAAATGAAAGCACCTAAAATGGACACACGGGATTTTAATGTGGAAAATCCTTCTCAATGTGTTAACGGCTAGTTCCTGCCGGAAAACACTCCGACAAACTAGACTTGCACAAACACAGTACTTGCTACATAGAATTCGTACAGATGTCTGGTTTAGGATTTCATCTCCGATCGGGATTTCATTTCTGGTTTTCACGAGAGGAAGGGACGCCGCCCACTGACTAGCCGTTTCTGGTAAGCATCTAGCCAGGACTGACTAGCCGTTTCCGGCAACCTATTTGCGCTGGGACTGACAAGCCGTTTCCTTCACGCCGTCACTGACTGGCCATTTTCGGCAAGGGCCCTTTCCCTGCTTGGTATCCTATGCCTTACCTATTCTTGTGGAGGCCGGAAGAATAGGGCCACTCTTCCGTAAGTGACACGCTTCCTTGTGTACGAGATGAGGCGGTGTCTTGCGCCTTACTCGGGAGCAATTTCCATTTCCTTACCTTCTTCTCTGGCGGCAGCGCACCCTGCACCACTTTAGACACGCTAGCTGTTTCCGGCAAGGGCCCTATTCTTGTGGAGGTCGCAAAAATTGCTTGTTTCAGGTAATTGAGATCGTGTGGACCAATCAGGTATCTGTACGTTTCCGATAATTGTTTCAGGTAGCCGTTTCTGGCGAGTCCCCGCCGGATTTTGCAAGTAGCGTCAGAATAAAGTTGTAAGCATATATTTTCATATTTTTTTTCAAACGCATTTATTTTCATATATTTTTCAAACTCATATTTTCTTATCTTCATATACTTTTTTTTCAAACTCATATATTTTCATATATTTTTCAAACTCATTTATTTTTCATTTTTTCAAATATTTTTCAAATTCGTATATTTTCATATATTTCCAGTCTCGTAACATATCTACTTATATTTTCAGTCTCTTAGTGATATAACTTTAAAGTCTGTGCTAAGTTACTTCATTAATAGTCGAAATTCATTGTACTTGTTAGTGTGGTTCCTACTTTATTGGTACTATAGCCTATTTGGTTGGTGGTATTAACTCGTAGGGAATATAGGCGCGAGAATCAACTATGGTAACCTGAGGTCGTGTTCTGTGACGAGGAATCGGGATAGAGTAGGGGTCCAAGATATAGGTTTACGATTTGGTACTTGAAATGTGGGGACTCTGACAGGAAAATCTTTAGAGTTGGTAGATATATTAAAGAAAAAACGAGTTGATGTGATGTGTCTTCAAGAGATAAGGTGGAAGAGAGAGAGAGCAAGAGAGGTAAACGGATATAAATTATGGTACTCTGAATCGATTAGTAGGCAGAATGGAGTTGGGATTATGGTATCAGAGAAACTCAAAGAATGTGTAGTGGATGTGGTGAGGTGTGATGATAAACTAATGATGATCAAAATAGCAGTTGGGATAGAGGTGGTCAATGTTGTATGCGAGTATGCACCTCTAGTGGGGCTAGGGAAGGGTGAGAAGCGAGCCTTTTGGAACAAGTTAGATACTGTAGTGAGTAGTATCCCTATGGAACAAAGGGTTTTCATCGTTTGCGATTTTAATGCTCATATAGGAGTAGGAGTGGATGGGTACCCAGGTGTGCATGGTAGTTTTGGATTTGGTCCGAGAAATGATAGCTGTCGGGAGTTGTTGGACTTTGCGGCAGCACATGAATCGATGGTGGTCAATACATATTTTAAAAAAAGAGATGAGCATTTAATCACCTTCCTTAGCGGAGGGCGACGTACACAAATTGACTTCTTCCTGTTGCGCCAAAGAGATAAGATTTGTTGCACAGACTGTAAAGTTTTGTCGGGAGAATCACTGACGTCACAACATCGTCTTTTGGTGATGGATGTTAATGTACAAGGAAAAGTGGGGGAGAGGAGGCGAGGAGGTATAGAAAGGATACAGTGGAAGAACCTTAAGGGCGAGACGGCTACCTCCTTCAGAGATAAGATAGCTCCTGCTTGTTTGGGCATGATAGCGGAGGACGCGGATTGCCTATGGGCTCCCATGGCTACAATCATTAGGGCCACAACTAAATAAAGTCGTAGGGGTATCATCCGGCAAAGCGAGTCTTGGCAGGAAAGCGTGATGGTGGAGTGAGGAGGTTCAATCTAAAGTTAAAAGTCAAACAAGATAGATTTAGGCAACTTATGGTAGCAAATGGGGATGAGGAGATGATGCAACGAAAAGAGGCGTATCGTCAGGCAAGGAGTGAGGCAAAGAGAGCAGTGGCAGAAGCTAAAAGCAAGGCATATGAGGGTATGCATATGAGATTGGATACTAAGGAGAGAGCACAAGATATATGTAGGCTTACTAAGTCATGAGCTCGGAAGAGTATGGATATTGATAATGTTAAATTTATCAAAAATGAGGAAGGAAAAACTCTTTTTTCGGAGTGGGACATAAAAGAGAGGTGGGAAGAATACTTTAGTAAATTATTTAACAAAACACGTGAATATAGTGGTGGTGTAGGGAACAGGGAAGTGCACCGACCCGTGAATCAGTGCGTGGTGAGACAGATTTGGGCAGAGGAGGTGAAGGAAGCCCTTAGTAAGATGGGAGGTGCGAAAGCAGTAGGGACGAATAACATACCGATCGAAGTGTGGAAGTATTTAGGAGAAATAGGAATTCAGTGGCTGACGACTCTTTTTAACATTATTCTGATGACAGGAAAGATGTCAGAGGAGTGGAGGAGTAGCGTAGTAGTTCCACTCTATAAGAACAAAGGTGATGTGCAATAATGTGGCAATTATCGGGGTATTAAACTCCTGAGTCACACTATGAAATTATGTGAGAGAGTTATTGAACTTAGACTATGGGGGGAAGTGCAAGTAAAGGAGAATCAATTTGGTTTTATGCTAGGAAGGTCGACGATGGAAGTAATATATCTCCTCTGACGACTTATGGAGAAATACCGGGCACGAAAATGGGATCTCCATATGGTCTTTATAGACATAGGGAAGGCATACGATACTATACCACATGTGGGAGTGTTTTGAAATCAAGAAGGTCCCATGGATGTATGTGAGGACTATACAAGACTTTCATGAAGGTGTGAGGACTAGCATGCAAACCCCAATGGGAGAGACAAAGTATTTTTCAGTGGATACAGGATTGCATCAAGGGTCAGCACTGAGTCCATTTCTTTTCGCGGTAATTGTGAATGTACTATCGCAGTATTTACAGGATGAGGTACCGCGGTGTATGTTGTTTGCAAACGATATTGTCCTAGTGGCTGAGACGAAGGAGGAGGTTAAAGCTAAGTTGGAGCATTGGAGAGAGACATTAGAAGCGAAGGGTCTCCGAATGAGTCGCTCGAAAACACTGTATATGGCATGCAATTTTGCCGATGAAACAGAGGTAAGTGGAATGGAAGTTATGATTGCAAACCAGACCCTTCGACAGACAGATAGTTTCAAATATTTAGGATCCATTATACATAAGGTTAGGTGTGTGGGAAGCGACGTTATCCATCGCATCAAGGTCGGATGGATGAAATGGCGATCAGCTACTGAGTGTTATGCGATAAGAAAGTCCCACTCAAGTTAAAGGGGAAATTCTACTGAACGGTTATAAGACCAGCAACACTCTACAGATCAAAGTGTTGGGCTATGAGTCTTTTACATACACAAAAACTTGAAGTGGCGGAGATGCGGATGCTAAGGTGGATGTGTGGTCGCACGAAATTAGACAAGATCCCAAATGATGTATTTAGAGATACACTCGATGTCACACCTATAAGTTCTAAACTGGGGGATGGGAGGTTGCGATGGTTTGGACATGTACGTAGAAGGAGTTTGGATGAGCCAGTTAGGAGAGTCGAAAGATTACAAGTCAAAGGACGACGAGGGCGGGAGAGACCAAAGAGGATATGGGATGAGCAGATTTGGCTAGTTTATAAGGATTAAAACTCTCCGAGGACATGACCTCGGATAGGACGAGTTGGAGACGCTATATTATGGTTAGAGATACATAAGACAATATAGGGGGTATTTGTTTGCTTATTGACCTTTAAACTGATAGAAATAAGTGGGACATACTAGTGTATAGGGTGCATGTAATTGTATGTCATCTAGTAAGAGTAGAATGCAGTTATGTAGTTTGTTCGTTATCTGTGTAGGTATTCATTTATTCTGGTAGGTACGTAGGGTTTTATTATACAGCTATGTAGTTTGTTCGTCATTTATTTTATTATTATTAGTTCTATTATTTTTTTTTGAGCTGGGAGTCTCCACGGAAACAATCTTCTCGCCCCAGTTGTGAGGGTATGATTGCGTACATCACACCCTCCCCAGACCCTGCCTAAGGGCGGGATATACTAGGTATATTTGGTTTGTTTGGTTTGGTTTAAAATTCTTCTCAATGTGAGAGGTAAAAACCACGGGCACAAGGCAGCAAATCAAGCTCCACTATGATCAAAATAGGGTACAAGAGAGTCCACAAATACAGCACAAATCGTGCTCAACAATCTGCCCAAGAACACAACAATAAATATGGAATTTGAGAACAAGAGAAACTGAAAAAATAGTTTTCGCCTGCTACTGTTCAGACGCGATTTTTCTCTCCTCCGGCAACTTGTCACTAATCCGACTGGTCAGATTCAAGATTCAAATGTTCCGAACCCTCAGTAAAAATTTCAGTCCGATCCAATGGTGAACGAAGGCGTGACAGAAGATTTACGGTCGTTGATCTGAGTTTGTGCGAAAATTCTTTCTCTACTCTATCAATTCTAATCTTGAGACACTACCAACTCTTAAGGATGACTTAACAACATAAATAATAATCCTAACTGAACTCTTCTCACCTATTTATAGTGAGACATATGGGGTTCATATATGGCCTTTTACTCCACATATGTTGGGAGCCCAAAATCCCAACACAGAACTCCTGCATAAGAAGAAGTCGCGTGAATGTCGAAAGTTCAGAATAGAGAAGATGCGACAGAAGAGACGTCAATATTCATCACATGAATTATAAGTGAATGAGAATGCAAGTATGTGTGCTCCGGAGTCAGACAATTCGTATGATGTGTTGGAGGAAGCGTGACAAACAATGCTCTTGCAAATGCGTTTGGGATGACAATAACAGATCAACACATGAACTCTAGTGTTCAATTTGAGCTTGGAGATAGACAAACTAAAACATAGATGACTTGTTGTTGGTGTCGTCGTGTGGGATAGTTCAAAATAACGTTTGAGACTAGAAGACATGTACCTTGTCCAAAGATTCCTATAGATTATGGTTGGTCAAATACATTTGCTACGTCTTAGCTCGAGACATATTAGTCAGGTCTTGGTTTATGAAAAAAGTATTTCTTCGCGTACATGATATAGAGTATACATTTGAAGTAATTTTCACACTTTTTTCCTCAAAATAATAATATAAGACTAATTATGTGGAAAAAATTTCCAAAATAAGTATTATATTTATAATATGATCTATCCCACATCTATAAAGTTTGGGTTGTTCTTTACACCCCTATTAATGAGAATTTAAATTTTATTGGGCGACAAAGTCATGGTAATCAAAATGTAAGATATTTTCCCCAAATTCTTGCCATACTAAAAGTTTACAAATGATCTTATATATTTTTTATAATATAGGGAAGCATGCAGAGATAAACATAATTGTCCTAGAACAATAACTTTTAAATAGCTGTAGTTAGTTAGCCATATATGAGAACCTAATGTCTGGAAAATATTAATTCTACTCTGATTGGGTGGATGGTGTGATACACACACTAACTAAAAAAATGATTGTAAGTAGTCAGCGATGTCAGAAATTGCCGCTGCTATTGATGGTGGTCTAGGTTAACTAGTCCATGGATTGAGTACACTGTGTTGGGGTCGGCGGACCGGGTCATACCCGGTCCTCTGACCCACGCATTTAAGGTTTTTAAGTTATTCTGTTGCTGGACGTCGAATTTTAAAAACAAATTGAAAAAAATATATATATTACAAATAAAAATATTATTTGTAACTATTTTTCGGATGCAAGTTGGTATCCAAAATCAAATCAATTATTTTTTTATTTTTTTTATAATTTTGTGACAATGATGGTAAATTCATAATTTTAAAAATGAATTTCTATTTCCTTAAATTTAATTGGGATCAAATTTTCTAGATTTATCTCACATTTTTATGGGCAACTCCCTACTACTCTTCCCTGCAACTAAACACGAGATTTAGTAGAGAATTTTCACAAAATCCTCGTAAATGTCGTGTAGCAATCGGACCTAACTGTTTTTTTTTAAATTTTGGATAAACTGTAGGTCAATAATGAATTGACGTAGAACGAATCTAATAGTAACGAGTACAACGAATATACCTTTACGTTGTT
>JAOYMZ010042513.1:0-15042 GCA_025802335.1 Pinguicula primuliflora | reverse complement strand
CTAGTGGCCGAAATTGAAAATGCATGTATAAAATCATGTCATTGGAATCTGTCCCATTATATATATGATCTATTTGTAAAATATCTTAAATACAATTGATATATACATAAATTTATTTATATATATTTTGTAGAGATGTTAAAAATGTATTTGTAACCTAAACACCTCCAGTAGTATGAGGTTATGGGTATTGATGTTGGAATGTGAAGTGAAGGAGTTTTTTCCTTAAATTTCATTCATTCGCTACAATTTATGGTGACAAAAATCTCACATATATAAGGATTCTCCCATACTTTGAAAACACACACGACACATTGAGTCTAGACTTACTTATCAAAAAAAACATTGAGTCTAGACTTCATTTTTGGTTTTTTGTTCCTTTCTTAAGGCCCCTTACGTCCAAAGTACAAAACACAACGGTGGATCAAAATAAAAGAGGAGGGAGCTCGTTGAGGCAGAACCGGGAAGTCTATAGTATAATCCAGCTGAAAGGGCCCAGAATTCTCATACAGTCTTGCTTGTTGATGCGCCCGTGAGGGCTGTAGCCGATCAAGTCTTGATAGAGTGTTGTAAAGTTGCGAGGAAGGACTAAGGAGCTTTCCGTCCACTCCCCATGTGCACAAGAAGTTGAAGATCCATGTTATAACTGAGAGCTGCTATACTGTACGAAATAAAGGTAAGAAAATCAGACAAATGAAACTTGGCAGCAAATGATTAGGCATTGGATTGCCAACACCCAGCCAGTGATATATCAGTACGTGATTTTTGTATGGTTTTCGTGGGTAATCCTTCGTCCGGTATAGTTTTTCTGATTATAACTTGGCTTGTCACGGAATTTTGGATTTACCAAATTCATCATATATGAGAAATTTTTTTGTGTTTTTACATGTGTGTTTTTTATGTTTTTTCATTTAGAAAAATACTTTGATACTCTAAAATATAATTGCTTACCAATTTTTTTTTTCTCCGCATAAAACTTTGCACAAAATTAAGGGCATCAATGAAACTCGAGGAAGGTTATGGCGCACTCCCCTGGGTGGCACCCCCAAGTCAGCCCCTTCCCGTTTGGCCCAAATATCGACGATTTTCTACAAATTTAAATGTTATAAACTCCATAAACCCAATGACTAAATATTACGACGGCTTCGATACCGAAAAAATCAAAACCCTATTTAAATGTTATAAGCCCAAAAGCTAAATATCAACCCAAGGGCTAAACCCCATAAACCCAAGGGCTAAATACTATAAACCCAAGTCTAAATTTATGGAAAATTGTCAATATTTTGGCCAAACGGGAAAGGGGTGCGCTGGTAATGCACCATTTAGAGATACCTATAGTATTTTTGATGAAACTCCAATCCAATTCACCATTTTTTATCTTGTAATTTGTTCTTTCAATTTCATTTTTATTATCACCCTAACTTACACTTCGCCATGAGAAAACATCCTCCAAGGTTCCTGCCAATCAGTAATTTACACATTCAACACTATACAAGGGAAAGTAACCTAGTGATTATAAGATAGATAATTGTCCTCAAAGCACATGAGTTCAAATCTCTTATTGACATAAACACGTCACATATGATTTACAAAATGTAGTTTATCTCCCTACCATAATTTAAAGAGTATTACGATAGGACGTTTGGTTTAACGAGATGGATATTTTGTCCATGTTTTTGCCCAAATTTACTAAAAACACACTTCAACGAAATGTATAAGAATAAGATGATGGTTTCCAATCCTACATATCAGAAGTATAAAATAGAATTGCAAGCCAAAGAGAGAGAACTTGCTGGAGGAGACAAAAGTCACCTCGTCTTGTGTCCTGTAATTTCTTTTCTCATCTAATCGTCATCAGAAGTACGCTTCTGCTTCTTCCATTTGTAAGCCGCCTCCAGGATCTTGAGATTGGTTGTTTGGGTTTCTTCGGGGAAAAGATAGTCGATATATTCCTCGTACCTGGAAAACAGAAGATGAATCTCGATTTAATAGAGGTACACACCAAAGTCCAGACAACAGCACGCAAAGTAATAAATTCCACAACCAAGAGGAGGGAGTCGTTTTCTAAGGTATAAAATGTAGGCAATGTAGAATGTGTACCCGGATGGACCATCATCGGTCTCGACAAGCCTTCTCTTTTTCAGTTTCTTTGGCAGCTTAACCCGAACCAAATCAATATTGCCGAGCTCCGCAAAGCTGCTTTCCGTGTTTAGCCACTCCTCCAAAAGCATGGCCCTTTCCTCTTTTAAATCGGTGGCATCAGTTCTCAAGTAGGTGAGAGCCCTTTCAAAAACATCTGGTGGAAAGAGGAAATGTATCAGTCCAAGTTCAGTTCATGGGAATTCGGCACAAGAAACATAGTAAAGAAATGCCACATCAGTAAGCCGTAAGAGTTTGTTCTCACCTCTGGCACGCTCAAGGCATTTTCTTTTGTGGCCATCTTGACCTTCATCTAATTCCTGAGTGTCTTGAACTAAATACGCCTCAAACTTGGCATAACTAATCCACACTTTCAAATGCTTTGTTCGTTCTAAGAGCCTCTCATAAAGAGATCTAGCTCTTCCATATTCAGTTTCAAATATTTCAAAGTCAATATATGCCTGAAATACAAAAAAAAAATAATAATAATAATAATCGGCAACTATGGGTCATACAGTCTGTGGAGCAAATATTATTTATGCATTGTGCACAAACAGAGTAACGCAAGTGAAGCAGCAATTGAACTACGGACACAAGCTAATTCAAAGTGAGCCCAAATTATAGTTACCAGGCCTGCAAGTTTCAATGAGCCAGTACCTTCCACAAAAGCTCAGGCATGTCCAGTGCAGGTTGTTGAATTGCAAGCTCAAAAATCGCCCTTGCTCGTTCAGTTTCTGCCAAAGACCTCTCCAGCTCAGCGAATTTGCTCCATGCATAACAATTTTCTGGTGACCACTTCAAATACTGCATATACAATGTCCTGCACCGGTCGATATTGCAAAGTTGCAGCTCGATCTCGATGTACTTCTTAAAGATCTGTTTCCACGAAAATTATAAAGTTCAAGAAAAGCCAAGTAACTACTGAAATTAAAAGAAAAAAATAGCTGGAAAATCAATGCCAATAATACCTTATCTTTGGGACACATGCCAATTGCTGAACCCAAAATTTTCCGAGCACTACCCATGTTTAGCTGACGTATCTCAAACTGTGCAGCCATCAGCCATACCTTTGCAAATGAAAATTTTTCATGAGGAATAGTCTGCAGACACAACCTGTTCATTTAAAATAAGTCGCCAAGTTAGGTCAGAATGTGCAGATCGTGCTAACAATCTCACTAACTGGATTTCTAAAAGGCCAGTGAGACTATACACACCATAAAAAAACTTCAGATCAGTAAACAAATCCACAACAAAAGTTAAAATTTTCACACGATTGTCATATAAAGTTCAAATGCGGGCACTAGAGGCATAGTCAGATGAGATTAAAGCTAAGTCTGTAGATAACAGTTGAAACATCACAAACTAGTATTTTTACCATTTACTTAATAACTATTTGATGCTATAATGAATCTTGGAATCTCCATTGTTTAGATGTGAAGAAAATCTCAAACGTCTACCCTGACATTAACAAGTATCATGAAATCGATTTTTGTACTGCATATTATGACCACATGATCATGAACATGACAGTTGCGCATTACAAGGGCTTCTTTAGATTCTAAAGATCAGAAGCAAAAGCACTTCCAAAGAAGAAAGAGCAGGCTCTTTCAAGATTATCCACATTACTTCACATTTCAATAGCACATTGAGACTTTAAAGCTCATGTCATATATAATGCATCCACAAGTGAAGAGATTACACTAATGCCTTATTTACTAATTAATTGCAATCCTAAGACTTCCACACTGAAGTTCCCCGTTAACTATAATAGGGTTAAAACTGTTAACAGAAATGGGAAAACGTAAATACCTAAAAAAGATAACACATTTATATGCTGGTCAAAGTTATCTTACTTGTAGACATCTCTGGTGCGATCCATGTCATTGGCGTCAAGCTCCTCATATAAAGCATAATTAATCCTAATGATGACATGAATTGAAACAGTAAGAAATACATAAATATAGGCCTTCCATAAAGACCGACCATTTTTTGCAAAAAAAAAACATGAGTTCTAAGCTTACCAAAGATATATATATCGCTGCCAATGACGCTTTTCTTGAGAAGGAGGTACATTTGCAATGGCTCTCTCATACACATCTTCAATTCTCTCCCTATCTCCGCAACTTTCTTCCAAACGGATGTAATCAAACCATGCATTATAATCAAGTGGGTTTTTCCTGACTTCATCCTCGTATTGAAACCTCCTCTTTCCAACAATAGCATCTTCAATTCCTTCCCTATCACCATACTGCTTCTCAAACATGACAAACTTCTTGTAGAGTTCCTCAGCCCTTCCTTTTGGAATATGATCCAATGCGTACTTATATATACACCTTGCCCTCTCTGTCTCTTTGCATTTTTCCTCAAACTCAGCGAAAGCAACGAACAGCTCCTCTGCTTCTTCATCATCCCCTAACATCTCTACGGCCCTCTCATAACAAAGCCTCGCAAGTGCTATCTCACCATTTTTCATCTCAAATTTAGCAAACCTAATCCAAGCACTAACTTTCGGGTGACACTCTATAAACTTCTCAAAAATTCTTCTAGCCCTCTCGACTTCATTGTATCTCAATTCAAACTTTATGTACGAAAGCCATCCTTGCTGATCAGGAGCCCATGTCATCCACCGCTCGAATATTTGTCTGGCTTTAGCTACTTCACCCAACATCTCTTCCATATGAATATACTTGTACCACAACTGATCAACTCTAGGCAAGAGTGATGTGGCACGATCCCAGATGTTCCGTGCATGATTAATAAACTTATTCTTCATCTCAAAATCAGCATACTTTAACCACAATGTATGGTCCCGATAATCAACCTCTAAGGACCTCTCCCATACAGACCTAGCCCTAGCAAAATCCTTCTGAGATTCCTCCCACTTGGCATATTTCACCCAGACGCTTTTATTCCAACGCACTCTTCGAATCAAGTCTTCATACTCTTTACGCTTGCGGAGGCGGTAGTCTCCAAGCTCAGTAACATCAGTGATCTTCTGTTTCGGTGGACGAATTTCAGCTTCTTGGCGTTCTCGAGCTTCACGTAAGATCTGCTCAGCAGTAATCTGTATTGGAGCAGCGGTCTTGTTCTTGACCCTGGTCGGCCGTGGTAGCTTAACCTCAGTTTCCTTCTTAGTGAGATATCCCAGATTGGGGTCCGCCATGTTCGTAATGCCTTTAATTCGCGAATGGGCGGGCAAATAGAGAGAGCAATTCCAAAAGAGGCAAAGCTGGTACAAAACAAGGAAATAATGAAGATTATATGACTGTCTTGATCAATAAAACATCTGAACAATTTCAATTCAGCAAGTATGGTACGGAACCTTCTATGGGCATCACAAGCTAATTAAACCTCACGAAACAACTTCTATGGAATAAAAACATATATCTGTATTGAACTTGACTTCCACAAACCTATAATGGTAAACAATAAATTAGCCTAACGGATGAGCACGAATAGAAGAAAGATAACAAAATTTTCAGCCAACTTTGTTTCCAACGGCTACTATATACACCCAGCAACAATAAATATTTGACTATCTACATGACAAATGTATGTCAATTCCTATACAGACATAAACAGAAGTAGAGCCTCACCTCTTGCAATTTCAGCAACAGTCAACAAGCCTGTGGCCAAAACATATCCTAAATGCAGCTTGAAAGCATATCTGTTGGCATTTATGTAAGAACCGTAACAACTTTGTCTTCAATCAGGAACCCTGGAGCACGGGGGAGATACTTGAGAAAATTCGGGTCCAACTGGAGCTATCACAGCGAGCCAAAGATTACCTGCATGATTTCACGGACTATGGTGCTTGGTGCCAGCATCTTTCATTGTCTGAAGAAGAAAGTTTGAAAATCAAGGTGCAAAATTATGTGGAAAATTGGAGAACGAAAGAATGAGAAGTCTCGGACAGAAGACGACGAAGCCCTAATTTCTAATCTGATGTTTTCGACTTGGGGAAAATAAGGTGTCGGCTACGGCTATTATGTAAATGAGCTCGGCTATTTGTACAAACTAACTAACGAATTTTAAGTCGAATGAGCCGAAATGATAAAATTGTCCCTCACTTAACTAAGCAATACATTCTCAGGCATGGGTAATTTAGTAATTTGAGTTCCATTCGGTTTAAAATTCGGTCAGTAGTTTGTATGAATAGAGTTTTCCCATGTAAATATGATCTTTTATATATAATGAATATGCAATTACGAAAAATAAAATGATTTTATAATCAAAAAACTATAAGGATTTATTCTTAATATTTTCAAAAAACAAAAAGTTCATCATATTATTATTATTTTTTACTACAAGGGAGAAAAACAAACAAAGTGTTGTACAGACATATCAAACAGCCTAACTAGATCACAGATTCAAAGCGGCTTAAAGCAAGCAGCTTGGAGGGGAAATGACGCAAGGCGCAGTTGAGGATAACTTAGCTTTTCCAAGTATCCCTCACAGGGTAAACTGAATGCTCATTTTGCGTTCCAGAATCGAAAAGTTGCATCTGATTGTCAGCACGATTTAGCGCTGCTTTGGCCATACTGTCTGCTTGGACATTTGCCTCCCGAGGAATATATAAAAGCTTCACACACGGGAGTTCATTCATCAAAGCCTTGACGGCCTTAGCAATGGAGGGAAAGGATTCCTCTCCATTCAATTCACACAACATCTGCACAATCTCCAGGCAATCAGAGAATATCTGTAGATTGCCAAAACCATGATGTGCTGCAGTAGTTAATCCATACCACAGTCCCCACAACTCAGCTGCAAGGGGAATGCAACGGCCAATATAAACACTGAATCCCAATTTCCACACTCTCATATCCTGGAAATAACCAACTAATACTGCCTGATTAGTACTTCTTATTACAGCTGCACCAACATATAAATGGAGCTGAGGCTGAAATTTGTCACTTGTTAGTTCCTCAAATCCTCCCTTGTAGCTGTGGTATGTTGGGAGAGAATTCAAGTGAATTTTGTTCATATAATGAAAGGCCTGTTCAGATGAGTATACAATTGCCCTGATCTGGCAAACGCCTTCTGCTTCCACTGCTGGCTTGGTTTGGAAGATTTCTGCATTTCTGCTTTGCCATAGAAACCAGCAAGTCACTGCAAATAATAAAGGTCATTCATAGAATCTATGATAACTGGTTAGATTCACTGTTAGTCATATGGATGCATCAGATATATCAAAAAAAGAAGGGGGGTGAAATCCCTAACTTATTCCAAATCATTTTCGCTCTATAGCAGTCCCTAAGCACATGCAATATGGATTCACATTCCCCACATAGATGACAGAATGGGGAGGAAGTTAGATGCCTCTTGTATCTTTCACCATTTGTCCAAAGTATTTTATGTAAAGCTTTCCATAAGAAAAGTTTCATATTTTATTGGATAGGCATATGCCATAACCTATCCCAAATGTTTTCTTTGGCTGACCATTGATGTTTAAAGAGGAATTCAAAAGCATAAGTGTGTGAGTACTTCCCTTGAGCTGTCCATCTCCAGCATATGCGGTCGAAGTCTCCATCTGGAGGAGCCGGCAGAATTGAGATAACCTCTTCTATTTTATCCGGTGGTAAGCAGCAACTAAGTTTTACTAAATCCCATTCACCTGCAAGGGAAATAAAATAAGCTACAGTTTTTTTGATAACGTAGGGAACCCTACTTAGGTAGGTAAATCCAATGCCCTACCGCAATAGTCTGCAAATCACGGTAGGGAGGTAAGCCACACTTGGCAAGCCATATGTGACAGACTCATGTCACTGAGGGAATTTGGAGCCATGACCTTTAAGTGCAATTGTCACTCTTAGACCACTAGACCACTCCTCTTTGACACAGTTGGATTAGAAATAGAATTAGAGGGGTCAAATGGGGAGAGAGTTAAAGCAAAAGGATATAAGGATTGTTGAAGACTTGTCCAACAATCCGTCCAAAATTTGATAGAGTCCCCATTACCCACAAAAAGTCATCTTTAAAATTACCAAAAAAGATACCTATATAAAGTTTTTTGTACAAAATATTGTACAAAGATACTACTGAAGATAATTCATAAATGTGATCTAAATTACATTAGATTTAATTCAATGGTTGGTGTTAGTTGTACAATATTTTATAAAAAAGTTTGTACACCTAGTATTTCTCAATAATTAAGGACCTGAAACACTTACATCTCACTCCAATGTTGATGCAACTGAGGACTTCTATGAAAATTGTGCTGATTGGTATTCAAATTTGTTCCTCGAGCAGAAAAATAGTCGGCTGATCTTCGCACAAAAGAGGCCTTGAATACACAACATGCACAACTGTCTTCTTCAATGACGAACCACATACACCCAATTTTGGGCCAGCACTCTTTCCAGCGGATGGTTGCATGGCTCACCTGCAATATGTTATCTTAGCAGTGCACGGCCCGACAAGCCATGATGATTCACCTTCGCAGGCTCGGGTGAGCGCTAGCGTTCTTACGCTATCAATGACTCCAGTACAATCCCTCCACACCCAAGATGATCTGGTCCTTAACTCTATGTGGCTGACTCGAACAGTTGTAGGGACAACACAAATTTTGGGTTTGGCTCAATCTGAGGAAGGCTATGTGGATCGCGCTTTGGTAGTTCGTGATCATCCACAACCTATGGGATTTTTGACAATCCATTCTTTGACATTCACATTTCTAGTGATTGATCGCTTACTGTTAATAATATATTTTATGCATAATATATGTACGGGATAGACTCGACATTCGTATTTTCTTTGTGCATAATATATGGTAGACCTATTTGTAACTCAGTATTTCTAGTGATTGATCGATAACGGGATAATGGTACTGTTATTGTTACCGTCGGAGTTTTGTAATCGATACCGATAGTAATGGCATTGGTAACGGACCAGTTGATTTTTATATTTAATATTTTTATATATGATATAATATTTTTATATTAATATTATATTTTTATATTAATATTATATTTTTATATTAATATTATATTTTTTGATGTATATATTATATTTTAATAACTAATAAAAAAATATTATATTTTATTATTTTTTTTATTATTAGTATTTATTGTATCAAGGTTATGGTAAATCTTCATATGCACAATCTGTGTACAATTTTTGCTTCCCACCACCCAATTTCTAAATTGATCACACCATTTTAAATCTTATACATAACTGATGAAAAATATTTTTCCCTTTGGGTTAAGCAGTACTTAATAGGATTTTAGAATTTCTCGGCGATGAAATGGCTGGGACCGTGCCGGAATATGACACTTTTCATCTTTGTGTATAAGCTTTCTAATGGTGTAAGCAATTTCAAACACGGTTGGTAGCTCACAAAAATTGTACAGAATTGTGTATATGAAGCTCTCCACGTTAATACCAATAATGACGTAAAATGATATCATTACCGAATTTTCACTTACCGATTGGTCGGTAATAAGTTATGACATATCGTTGAGTCTTATTATATGGTATATTTTTAGTGTATTAGTACACTTAACTAAATAAACTAAAATAATAGGATTGAATTCAAAACAAAAGTAATACTGATTGTAGATAATGCTAGGCATAATACTAGAAAAAAATTGGTTTGGACCGCACCTCCCGGCGGTGGTGCAGTCCAAACCGCCATGTCAGTTGGACCGTGCGGTTTCAAACGACGTGGTCCGCGGTTTTGCGGGTCGGTCGACCGTGAAACCGCGACTCGAACTGTACTAGATTCGGGTTGGGTCTAATTAAAAAAAATTCAAAAAAATTCAAATTTTTTTCGAGAAAGAATGAAGCAGTGACACGTGCTAAAAATATTTTTTTAAAAAAATTCAATTTTTTGAACCAATGAAACTACGACACGTAACAGTGTATGAAAAAAAAATTTCGTGGTTTGAACCAAATTGCGAAAATCGCAATTCGGATTTTTCCGGACCGCCACACCCACTATTATATTCACCTATCACCTCTACATAATATATGTGTACTTAATTAAATAAAAAAGAGCAATTGAACCTATCCTACTCATCACTCCCGCCTTCAGAGAACAAAGCCGGTAATTCCATATCCAGCCCTGATTTTGCTTCGTTATGGCTGTCAGCTGCGGCGGGCGATGTGGAGCTTCGATTCCGAGGTGAATAATTGATTATTTCTTGTATGTTTTCTCAACTGTTCTCCTTGTTACTCAGCTTTGCGAGGATTCAATGCTGGTATCTCAAAGTTTCCGATTTATTGTGTTCTTCAGTGCTTGATATTTTCCAAGTTCACTCCTTGATTGCGCTTATGCTCCTTGGCTAGTTTTATTTGTGCTCGTTTCGTTCTCTTTGTTGGATTTAATTTCATTTCAAATGAACGTCTCTTGTTGATGCCGTGATAATTGCGTCGTTACACCAATACATTTTGAAGGTGAAGAGTGATTTGTTTCATCCAGGGCCAACAATTCGGTGGTCCAGGGAAGCAAGTAGCTTATTAAACGGTAAACCCTAGTGTGAGTGAGCTCGATTATCATGAATTAAAGGGTAGATGAAAAGTAACAACAGTAGTCATATAGGTTGTTTTCTAAAGCAATTTCATCGTTTTTCTAAAAAATAAAATGAAAAACAAGTATTATTTGCCAGACTATACTTCTGTATATCTTGATGCAATGAATGAATATGTTTCTGAAATCCCGATGTTTCAATTTCAGAAAGTTGATTGGAAAAATATTCTGCTCTTTTCGCATAAGCTTTGTGTCATATACTCAATATGTGTGGCGTCCTTGATAATGGTTTTGCGAATTGATTATTGAAATATCAATTTGACCTTGCAAGGTCTACTATAGGGAGGGAAGAAGAAAGGATGCAGGTCTTATGTTTGTCCACGTCTTGCATATGTAAATGTATTTGCAGCCACATTCCTTGTTGAGCAAGAAAATCCAGAAAATAAATCTTAAGAATTTACAACCAGGATTTGGACTTAAAGTTTTGAAGAATAAGAGGTTAAGTTTCAATTTTCATTTGATGCAAACAATTCTTTAGGACTACGATGGGCGGTTTAGATCAGGATTTACCCGATCTAGAGGGGTCGCTTTACATGGATATTGTAGATTAATTGGGGCCAAAAAGGGTTCCCAATATCATGGTTTCAACAAAAAAATATGCTTAAGAATTTACGGATTTTTGGAGAGACACCAATGTAAGAGAAATGAGCTGATGCTTGTAGCTATTTCCATCACATATTTGTGCATCGAAATATTGGTGTGGATTTGAGTTTGTGGTTAAGATAGTTGCATTCATTGCCTTGATTCTTAGGGAAAGTACCATTTTCAATTTTCTTCACGAAATGAATAGAGTAGGGCGGCTGGTTTTCTATAAGGTCACGAGAAACAAGAGGAAATCTTGATAAGAGAGTTGAATCTTTAAAAAAAAGCTTATATGTAATCTACATTTTTGTGCAATACACCCAAAAGAGAACTGGGATTTCCGGGTAGGAAAATCCATTCTTTCGGTTGAGAGAGAAGTGTAACCTTTAGATTTTCAACAGAAGAGCTGACTGCATGTTGCGACAGCTGAGGAAGTACGTGAATTGACTCCTTTCTCTATAGTTTGATTCCTTTGTGTGGTGTTTGGCTTGTTTGAATTTATAATATGATACTCTTCATATATATATTTTTTGTCGTTCTTCACTATCTGCTGCATGGTTGTGCTCGTCTACAGTTACCCTGCTTTCCACGCAAATATCTCAAATCACTAATCTAATCCGCGTGACCTGTGAGTGCAATTGTAATCCCCATAATCATTAGGACAACGCCTCCTTGACTAAGTAATTATTAGTTTATAGTATGGCCGGGATGGAAAATTTATGTAGGAAAGATGCAGAGTGAAGGTTCAAGGAAGAAAAATATTACTTCAGATCTCACACTAATTTCACCACTTTGTTGATTACTTCTGTGTGTCATATTTGGTGTTTTTCTTACTGTCCCAGGGGATTGTGCGTTAAGCAACTTACCAAATAACGTCAACAGATTCAGGGCTGCTTATCCTATATCTAATACTTCCTTATGATATAGGTACGTTTCTCAGAAACGTAAACCAGGGACACCAAAGCGTCAGTGGCGCGACAATTCTCAATCCTTGTATGGGCGTCAATTTGATCCTCTTAAAGATGGGGAGCTTAACTTAACCGTACCACGTATGTGTTCAAATGTCCCACACGGATTTCGCAAACCAAAATCAATAACTTAAATAGAAATATGGTGTTAATGGAAGTGGTCACATCTTCCTATTTAAATTGCTCCACACAGTGCACATGTGACCCGAGGCTAGATAGGAAGTCCGTCTAGCCTGTTTCACATTGGCTGTTCCCACATGCGAAAGAAGCTTCTATTACATTCTGCTGCTACGCTCATTCATACTGATGTCCTTGTTTTAATTGCAGGACATGAGGGAAATGGAGAGAATGTCTGGAAAGAAGAAGAGATTGATGAGAAGGAGCAATTGGTTAATTTGATTGATGATTTCCACAGCCAGTACCTGTCTATATACAGACGGTATGATCATCTGATTGAAGCATTGAGGAAAAAAGCAGGAGGCAAACATGGGACTGAGAGTTCGTCATCCGGGGCATATTTCTCGGACTCGGATGGTTCCCCAGCGAAACACAGCGCGAAGAATGATGGACTCGAGAAGAGTCCGGAGAAAGATATAGATGGTGTACTGCAAGAGTTCGAAATGGCACTGGGTGAGGTTGCTGAGCTGATGAAAAAGTTGGCAATCACTACAAGGGAGAAGGACGCACTGAACCAGGAAAATGCAAATGCTCTGAGCAAATTACATGAATCACAAAAAATTGTAACAGCTTTAAATGCTGAAGCTGAGAAATGGAACGATGAGAGGTCGAGGCTTTTGACCGAGAATGATGATCTGAAAGGAGAACTCGCCAGATCACGTAATTTACAAGCCGAACTTAGCCAGAAATTGGAGGATAAAGATGCAGAAAGACACGGGTTAAGTAGTGAGATAAGGCCATGTGAAGAGGTGGAAACCATCAATGGCCGCTTACAGCTTGAAAGGGACGCCATGCAGCTGAAACTGGAATCTATCAGTGGAGAGAGCTCTATTTTGAGGGAGAAGTTGGAATTTGCAGAAAATGAACTTGCAAAGCAAAGTCGGATACAACAGGAAGAGATGAAGCATAAAGAAAGCAAGATTCAGGAAGTAGAATCAGTCAAAGAAGAGAACTCTACTTTGAGGAAGAAGTTGGAATTTGCAGCACATGAAACTATGAAGCATCAAGCTGCTCAGGAGGAGGTAATTGGACTTTCTTCAAGGATTTCACAGCTTCAGGAAGAGATAAAACAGAAGGAAAACGAGATCCATGTTCTTGTTACTGAATCAAACCGGTTAAGTGAAGCATTAGCCTGTAAGGAAAGAGAGCTTTCCCATCGGATAGAGAATTTCGAGGCTCACAAAGAAGCAGAAAAGGCGAAACTCGAATCAGCAGAGGAGGAAGTAGCAAAGGTAAATCATATGGTGAAGGCCGCTGAAATGGAGAACAGGAGTCTTTCCTTAAAGATGTGTCAGCTGGAGGATGAGGTGAAACAGTCCGAGAAAAAGATCCAACATCTTGTTACTGAAACGAGACAATTGAATGCAAAACTCGATGATAAGGAATCAGACATCCTGATACTGAGGGAGAGAATATGGAAGTTGGAGAATACATCGAGGGAGCTGGAGAAGAATATGAAGGAAAAAGAGGAAACAATTCTGGACTCTCAGGAGGAGAAACGCGAGGCCATAAGACAGCTCTGCGTATGGATTGATCATCACCGGAACCGGTCGGATTACTACAAGAAACGGCTGTTGGAGATGAATTCCAACCGGGAAACACGGAGTTCCGTTGGATAAAATGATGGAAACAATAGAAAAATAAGAAAAAGGTGTGATTTGCAGCAAGTATTTTACAATGCAACATGAGAATAGACTGTAATGCCTCGCGACAGGGGCTTATACACATTTATGCAGAGCCCTTCTTATAAGGACAAGTTTATCAGGGACAGGGGCTTATATCAGACAGTCCAATCTTGATTGTTGGATTCAATCGAACGGGCCAAATTAACTTGTGCCTAAAATTATGTTTCCCATAACAACTGAATTCAATCTGAATGTAAAATCATTGAGCATATCCTTGTGCCCCAATATCATAGAATCTTTCAACTTGCTCCCGTTTCAGTTGCTCCAATTCCTTTAAGTTGCTCAAAAATTTACATTTTACATCGAAGAGTGGGCCATGCACCGCGTTATCACATCTATGGGCCTCATTCTCATTCGTCTAAGTTACGTTCTAGTTCTTCGAGATGTGACAGGTTCGATTGTTGTACTTCTGACCTGGCTTGCTGGTACCGTTTCATCTGTATGGGCGTTCTAAGGTCAGCTATTATGTCTAAGTGCTATTTGTCAAATAGCTCAAGTCTCTTCTTCTCAGCCTCCTGAAGTTGGTGTAGTTGCGCTTGGGCCCTTCGGGGTTTTAGCTTATCCACCCTTGCAATGCGGGCTTCCTTTTCTTTACTTTTCCGCAACCTATAGATTTGATATGTGTCATTTGCGTCTATGGACAGAAAAGTGGAGTGCTTCACCGGGTGTCTTATATTTGTTCTGTCCATTGAGCCTCGTGTTCGGACTTCGGAAATACTAGGTTTCCCTCCTTCCGTTGCAAACACATACGGGCCCGTAACTTCGTGTGATTCAGCTATAGAAGCTCCAAGCCTAGGATGAACTTCGATCTGGGCCGAATTTCTGGTAAGTGGCCCAGATATTAAGTCCCGATGGCCCATTTTCGCGTCTTGATGGGCTGTAGCTCCGTCCTTAGCATAATCCGATATCTGGGCGGAGGCTTCACTCTTGTCATCTTCCAATTGGGTCTCAGGGATGTCTCCTC
>JAOYMZ010042502.1:0-15042 GCA_025802335.1 Pinguicula primuliflora | reverse complement strand
GAGTTGTGCTGATGACAGAAGGTCAACCTCAGGGTATTGTATGTTTGTGGGAGGCAACCTAGTCTCATGGAAGAGCAGTAAACAACATGTGGTTGCTAGATCTACCGCTGAAGCAGAGTACCGAGCCATGGCCTTAGGGGTTGCTGAAATGTTATGGTTAAAGTCCCTATTGTCAGAACTCAAGCTGGAACACAAAGCAAACATGAAGTTATGGTGCGATAGTCAGGCTGCTATTAGTATTGCCCACAATCCTGTACAACACGACAGGACCAAACATGTAGAGATCGACAGGTTCTTCATAAAAGAAAAACTGGAGAGTGGAGCATTAGAACTTGGTCATGTGGCGATAAGAGACCAAGTAGCAGATTTCCTCACAAAAGGACTGAGCTTGATAGACCTAACTCGTTTATGTAACAAGATGGGTTTATTTGATGTCTTTTGCCCATCTTGAGGGGGAGTGTTGGTAGATTACTCACGTGACTATGTGACGACTCCTGTACCATGTTGACCTCGAGCCTACAAAATAGAAAAGAGAAGCCACCAAACTGGAAAATATGTCGTGAGTATTAATACTGATTCTCTCTATATATAGCCCCCTAAACATCATGAGAATTGAGTTATATCTGTACTCTTTCAATATTTTGAACAAATACTTGAATTCAGTTCACCGAAGTTACATTGTACTTTCGTACCTGAGTATTTTTTCTTTGGCCCAAAACAATAGCACTTCAATACCACCAACATACCAAGGCCAACTAATCATTAAAATTTCTAGGAGGAACCATTTACAGAGCACTTAGAACTTCTAGCAAGAAATCCAGAGGTCTATTACAAGTAGCAGACACATAATGCAAACGCTAGCAACAAGAGGTTTGCTGGCGGTAGAAGAAGGGACTAGCAGGACATGAGATTGATGCACGAAGAAGGGTCTATAATGACAATCAAATCAGCACACAAGCGGCTTGGAGCTCCTAGGGCAACCGGAATTCCCGCAAAGGACATTCCACAGAATGTCCATCTCATTCATCCTTCCTCTGTAATTTTACGTGACAGTCGCAAAAGTAACCTTATGAGAAATCTGTTTTTGAAAGGTAGCTTTAAAAAAAGAATTGCAAATGTAATCTTCATCTTTAAAAATAATCAAAAATCGAATATATTTTAGTTTGACATAGTAAACGCTGATACTAAACTGTCAACTAACGTAATTACACCCATTCCTGCCATCTCCAACCACAGTTACAGTTTTCCGGTCGTCAAAAAATACAAATAAACATTTTTCTTCTATTCTTCAATTTTTCCGGAAATACATTCAAAGAGAACGAGAGAGACAAAAAGACCGAGAGCATCAACAGGCGTAGCATGAATAGGGCGGATCTAATCTGTGTTCCATTTTTGAAGGTGTGTTTGATTATGAATTCTAGCTGATTTATGGACATGATTATTTAGTTCTTGATATGGGTCATGCATTTTTGTGTGAGAATCTCAAATTCGTGATCTAAACGTTAATTCTCTAGTTTAATTCAGTCGATTTGTGGTCAAGAATACAGGCCGTGACCTGCGTTCGGTCACTCGACACCTTGTAGTCGTGATTACCGTGCTTGGTCGAGTAACCCGACTTCTTGATTCTATGTATTTATTTTATATACACTGCTATGTTTTCTATTATTTGCAGATGAAGCTGAATTTATTTTATAAGATTATAAATCTTGATGAAGTAAAGGATCTTTCGGAACTTATAGGAACAGACGTCAACTGTAGTTTGAGAGTTATTCAAATCGAAGGGAACTTATCGTTCAAATCTTTATTAGATCTCATTTACACCAGATATGGTCTTAGTAGGATACAACAGATTTAGTTTTGCAGTACAATCCTAAAAGGAAGTTTGACCATGCAGAGTACTATTTTCCTGCGTGATGACGGCAATGTTGTGGGATATTTAAACCAACATGAAAATGAGGATTCAACGAGACATACCTTGGAAGTTATTTTACGTCCAAAGGGAGTGGCAGAATGCACGCAGGCTGGCTCCATGGTTATGCCGAGACATGAGTCCGTAACAATTAATGTGGCAATGAATGAGACCAAAGCTAACGAACTGGTTGCACGTCAGTTCAACGTCAACGAGATACAAGTAGTGATGAATATTCAGGCCAAGTCACCTTACGTAGATGCATTTGCAGCAACAAATGAATCTGATACGAGATGATAAGTCTTAACTCGCCGGTGCCGGACTACACAAGGGTGCATGATGAGGAAGCATGTCACGGCATACATCTTCATGTCGTTCTCATCAATGCGCTTTTTCATCCCCCAAAGGTTCATGGTAAGAAGAGCGGAGAACCAATTTCTCTACATTCAACATCAGAAGGCGATGCAAAAATGAAGCGCAAGAATCGTTGTCAGAAGTGCAGTGTTCTTGGACATTATGCGAAGACATGCAACAGTAGACGTGTTGATAAAGAAAACGAAACTACAAGTGGATGGCGAGAGTGAGGGCTGCAGCTTACAGTTCGTATCGTACCCTTTCCAGCTTTTCATTTGCATGCTGAATATTTAATTGAGACTTGAGAATAAGGATTCAATTGTATTCATTTCATCCATATAGTTGTTAATTCAGTTGTATTCACTGCTTAATCATTATCTATTTATTAGCGTAATCATGTTCTATAATATAAATCAACACTTCCAATATGTCGGGTATAACGCGACCTACGAGTAAATCAGGAACCTACGTGGTGATTCCAGATACTGCTTTTGGATCGGGCTTCAGCCATTGTCCCCTTAGCGGCCCTTTAAACTTGATAATAATTATATATTAAATTACAGCTTGACAAACACAGTAATTGTCTTGATCTCAGGCAATCACAGATATCCCAGAAGAGACATTTGTCCTCCAACTATCCTGTAATTAGCACGACATCCGCTGTTTTTTATAAGTAAATAGTAGCATCCGCTGTTCTAATCACGTCTGACGGTAAGATCGCAACCCATCGTGGTTATCCCGGAAGCGTTATTCCAAAAACTATCCTGTAATAATCACATAATTCGTTGTTCTATTCACGTCGGTAATACGTGGTAAACCCGGACATGCTGTCGGTCACTAAACATTTAACAATAAATAACCCACTAGAGCTTTGTTATACCATAATTAAATATCTCGTATAGCATATTTGGAACAAACACAGCAATCGTCCTGACCTCGAACAATCGTGAATATCCCGGAAGAGGCATTCGTGCTCCAACTATCCTGTAGTTAGCACAACATCCGTTGTTCTAATCACGTTTGACAGTAAGATCTCGACAATGCGTAGTACGCCCGGATAATTGAAGTCGGTTCATTAACTATTAAACAAACACACTTATCGATAAGACCGCGACCCATCGTGGTCATCCTGGAAGCATTATTCCGAAAACTATCCTGTAGGCTGTAATAAGCACATAATCTGTTGTTTTATTCACGTCGATAATACGTGGTAACACCGAACACGACGTCGGGTAATGAACATTTAACAATAAACAACCTACCAGAGCTTTGTTATACCATAATTAAATATTCTATATAGCATATTCGGAACAAACAAAACAATTGTCCTGACCTCGGACAATCGTGGATATTCCAAAAGAGACATTCGTGCTCTAACTATCCAGTCATTAGCACAGCATCCGCTGTTTTAATCACGCCTGATGGTAAGATCACGACGATGCGTGGTATGCCCGGATAATTGAAGTTGGTACATTAACTATTAAACAAACACACCTATCGAAAAGACCACGACCCATCGTGGTTATCCCGAAAATGTTATTTCGAAAACTATCCTAAAGCACATAATCTGTTGTTCTATTCACGTCGGGAATACGTTGTAAATCCGGACACGTCATCGGACAATAAACATTTAACAATAAACAACCCACCAGAGCTTTGTTATACCATAATTAAATATCCCATTTAGCATATTCGGAACAAACATAGCAATCGATTTGATATGGCTAATTGTGGTTATCCTAGATGAGACATTCGTGCTCAAACAATCCTGTAGTTAGCACAATATTCGCTATTTTATTTACGTCTGACGGTAAGATTGCGACTATGTGTGGTAAGCCTGCATAATTTGATCGGTCCATTAACTATGAAACACAAAAAGCTATCGACAAGATCGCGACCCATCATGATTATCCCGGATGAGTTATTCGTGCTCCAACTATCCTGTAATACGAAGCACAGTATCAGTTGTTCTATTCACGTCAAATGGTAAGAGCGCGACTATACGTGGTAAACTCGGTCATGTCGTCGGTCACTAACCATTTAACAATAAACAACCCACAAGAGCTTTGTTATTCATACTCACTTGACGTGGTATACCCGAATACTTTAATGACACGAACAATGACAGAAATACATGAATGGACGTGGTATACATGAATTTTTAATTCAGGCCCTAAACCCTACCCGAATTGGTTGAGTCGGGCCCTAAGCCATAGAGACGTTAACTACTCGGCTGGACGTGGTGTACTCAAATACGTCGAGTCGGGTCCTAAAGCTAGAGGTTCTATCAATGTCGAGAACTACGCGACTCATTGTGGTGTACCCGAATATAATAGTCGGGCCGTAAACCTGGAGACTAGAACAATTTCGACAAATACGCAACTCAATGTGGTGTACCCGAATAGTTTAGCTGGGCCCTACACTCTAGAGGTTAGAATAATTTCGATAATTACACGACTCCACGTGGTGTACCTGAATACTTTAGTCGGGCCCCAAACCATAGAGGTTAGAATAATTTCGACAATTGCGCGACTAGACATGGTATACTCGAATACTTTAGTTGGACCCTAAACCCTTGAGGTTAGAACAATTTCGACAACTACGCGACTAGACGTGGTGATCTCGAATTAATCGGTCGGTTCCCATGCCCTATATTCATAAACAATCAGGATCCAATAATTATTCCTAAATTCGTCTTCCTGACATGTAACTAATCACTCTTGAGTCTTGACCTCATTCAGAATGTCATGACTTCATTCTTTATATGTAATTGCACTATGTATGATTCATTCATTTCCAAGTCTCTTTGTTCACACTAGGAATACATGTAATTACTCCTACTAGGAATACAATGAAAATTACTGCTAGGGATACAATGAAGTCCTACTTGGAATACAATGATTCATACATGTAATTACTTCTACTAGGAATACAATGAAGTCTCTTTGTTCACAACAATCGACTTGTATGAGAATATAATCTTATCTCACGTAGTGCGTCCAAAATAAGTGATTTTGATACACATATCATTATGTCATCCTTTAACACAATTTACTTCTATATTAGTCAATATATATTAATTATTAGAATATTTTTATCTTAAAAATTAATCAGTTAACCCGAATAGTGTCGAGATTATTACGATGGCTATCGGGAATATCGCGACTAAATGCGGTTAACCCGGTTACAGCATTCGGGCCCTAAACCCACAACGGTTCTTTTCGTAGACTGCGCGTGTGCGTGCGAGTTTAGTCTTTCAATGATCTGCGCGAAGTGGTATCTTTTCACTAACAGAATGCATCTTTTCACTAACAGAGTGCGCCTTTTCATATACCACGTCCATGATGCAAGTATGATAATTCCAGTCCCAATAAGTATATGCAACAACCAACTAGAAACCTACTCCTCATTCACAACATGGTTGTCAACGTCACTTTCTTCTCCTTTTTCAGAATAAGACTCACCATATTCATTATGTCGCTGCCTTCTACCAATGACTATTGTAAGTGAAGTGGTGCCGGTGTGTATTCCGGGATAAAAAGAACTACCCAGATTCTAATATTTCATGTCTTTAGTCAGTGGTACTTTTGGGTCAAAATCTCATAGAGAAACGAGAATTTTCCCCAAAGGGGAGGGGAAGAAACTTCATAGTAGTATATAGAAAATGAAGTATCGGCAGAGGGATTCGTTCATTTCCCGACGGTGCAGAGTAGCTTATAATTCAGGGGAAGAAACGTCATAATAGTATATAGCAAATGGAGTGTCGACAGAGGGATTCGTTCATTTTCCGACGGTGCAGAATAACTTATAATTTAGTTAATTTCATTATGTATTTTGTACGGATTTAGTTGAGTTCGCAAATCTTACTAAGGCATTCGTTCTTAATACGACAAGTCAAGACAATTTTGTGAAATTTATTCGTACACATTGAATTGAATCAACAGTCAAACCACATCAAACACCCTTAAGTGTACATTGTTACGATTCTAAGCATCCTTCAAAAATTAATAAAGCATACAGTTCCCGATAATATAATAGTATATTATTATTCATGTAGTCCTTGGTACCTGTGATGCCCATCATGTGCAATTCGATGTTCTTGCACATGTAGATCCTGCAACCTCCGCTGTATATAAACCAATGAACAAACCGTTAATGAATTAAAACAATAATTGAACTTACCCAACATATGAGTTACTGAAATAAACTTATTACCCTATATCCACACCAGGTCGAATCTCATAAGAAAGGGATCCTCGAGGACAGGAGCATTTCTATACCTCTTCTACGAGTAGCTCACCCCATATGATGCTTTCTTTGAAAGGCTTCAGAATCTTTGGGATCAGTGTGCATAATGGACACAACGACTTTTGGATCTTTTCGCCTGAATAAGCCGTCGGCTGATTGTCAATAACGGTGATCTAACCTCCATCCAAGTACAAGACAGCCGCCACCCAATGTGTCCTATCGATAAGCCAAGGCACGTACACGGTCTTGCAAGTCAACTACGTTGGTCCCTTGCCGGGGGTAAGTTTCACGTATTTTTTGAACATCCCGTGTAAGGCTTTCTTTCTCTTCTGTCGTGCAAAATCTTTCTTGTCATACCAGTAATTGATAAGGGTACAGAAATTAGTCGGGACAAGTGCAACATCTTCTGGGAAGATGTTCTTGTATTTTTCAGATCTCTTCCTCATAAGATAAAAGATTTCATGAACATGCTAAGAGAAAGTGGAAGACCAACCATTAGTATGTATGTATAGTACAGCTAATAGTTATATACATGACTAGAGCAAAACCATCAGAATAAATACTTACATTATCCTCCAGCTAAGTATTTGCTTCCATAAGGCTTTTGAAGAATTTTGGATCCAACTCTATAAAACCACCACGAATGTCTTTCGGGCAACGTTCTTCATCCCCTATCTCAATCCAAAGTTTTAGATAATAACAAGAAACCTACTCCTCATTCACAACATGGTTACCAGCGTTGCTTTCTTCTCTGATTTTGTCCCTGCCAGATCATATCCTTCTATGCAATTATCTTTATGCCGGAAGATAAACCAACAGTCTTCTACCAATTAACCCCCCATATTTATAAGTGAAGTGGTGCTGGTGTGTCTTTCAGGATAAGTGAGCCACCCCTAATGGAGTTTGCATGCTCCTTTGAACCTGCGTTAGACGGAAACATAGATGAGCTCCAACTATCCAGGTTCATCTTCATTCCGGGTTCTCTAAGTGTGTGTTTTGTACCTCTACTCAATTTTTGCTTTTGCTTCTCCTTTTCATTCTCCTTCTCTTTTTGTAAGTTTATAGAGTTTGCACAAATTTGATTATAATGAAAATAACAATCAATGTCTTTTTTATAAAAGTAACTAAATTTTATTAAAAGACATAAATATCCTTACATCAAATAATTATCACACATGCAAGAATTTCTCAAATTCATTCTCTTCTTCCAAATGCGGGAAATTTTGTCGGTAAAATATTGTGCAAAACAATTTTTGCCGCGATTGTTTGATAATGGTTTCTCAAACCCATTCACTACTTGTATTTTGCTGCTGTTTGGCTTTATCGGGGTCGGGGGAAGGCATGAATCTGCGTCTGTTTTCTTCTGATAATCTTACCCGCTTTTATTTTTCTTCTCGTCAAATCTGCGTTCAATGTCGTAAAGGTTGAATCTTTTGAAGTTGTTGGTTACTTGAGCAATGTAATCGACCATACAAGCTGTTGGAAGCATTGCGGGACTGACTCTGTGCCAAAACTTTCCTCTACTCACCTCTGATTTTGCTCATTTTTTCTGTTCATTGTATCTGATATCATTTTTTCTTCATCCTTCAACGAATGGCCTCATAGCTAGTGAGCATAATTCTATGATTTTCAGAAATGCAAAGCTTTACCCCCATTTGTTATCTACTACCAGATCATTTATCTATGTTGTGAGGTTTACATTTTCAGGCCACTACCCAAGCTTTCTTTGCTTCTGCCCTTCCTCGGACACAAATATCTCCATGTTATACTTCTTCATATAATATGATGCATAGCATTTATTGATTTCTAGTTATCTTGAACTCAAAGGCGTAATAGTAATTTTTTCTAACAATAGCAATTTGTCAATGCTATAACTCTATCACCAGTTACACAAGTATCACCAGTTACACAAATATAAGCTTAATGAACAATAGAAATCTTGTTACCTATGGTCCTATTCTAATTCTAACAAAATCATCTGAGCACCGAGACAGTTCGAACGAAACCTAAGGTTAAGAAGAAGAAGACAAATATTTTGATCCCGAACATGTTGTTAATACTACATGTTTGTCCACGGAAATTGGGACGAGCATATGGACAGATAAACGAAAAAGAAGAGTCAACCTTCCACCCGCCGTCTTGCGTCTGATTTTTGGTTGATATGGGAGGGGAATGAAGGATAAAGAGTTTTGGGCGTCTGAATTTGGGTAATAGGGTAAGGGTATTGTAGGTAGATTTTTTTTATATAAAGTGTCATTATTTACAAATATGTCATTTTAAGGAGAATGGGAAAAAAAATAGCCCCACCCTTCCTACGGGGAAAATGGCTTTTGTGGTGGTGGGGGGGAAGTAGAATGAAAATGAGAAGTAGGGTTCTAAAACACTAAACTTGAAATAATTTGAAAAAAAAGGAGAATGAGAAATAAAAGCTAAATTTTTAGGGGTATAAAACACACCCTAAGTATATTGGGATGTTTCTTGAGATAAAGTAAGTTGCAATCACGACATATGAGAATCTGGAATAAAGAGAGTTGCCCTACTTGCACATGTTGGCCAGCATCTTTATACAAATTCGCTAGTATATGTTAGCTCCAGTTCATTTCTGAGGACGATTTGTACAATATCTTGTATTTGTTTCATACACCTCTAATCTGTAACAAGAAGACAATGCAACGTAAAATTGGGATGCACAGATATTTCAAGTTGACGACGATTATTAGTATAGTTCTTTGTGTCATTTACCAAATATACGAAGCATCTCTTTCAACTTCTTTGTAAAAAAAAACTTCTTTGACAACGAAGATATTTGTAATTAACGGTTGACTTTTTATATTATTAATAAAATTGATAAAATGATTGATATAATGTATTTTAATATTAATTTTTGCCCATCGGATTTACCGGGACTATACGTGTATGCCTATCTAATTCACCACGACTGAACAAAAATCATACGTGTAGACCGTATGTAAGTCGAGTACACTGCGATTGTACGAGATAGACGGATCGAGACATTCGTGAATGTTCTCTTTGACTACTTCGGCATCATGGTGGTATCCGAGGCGAACAACATCACCACGAATCGCTGGACAACTTCAACTGCTTCGGCATCATCATCCACTGTCCCATTAATGTGTTTCACGTTAACGTTCATCATATGACAGTTGATGTTAACGCGGATGGCAGAGTAAGTTAGGACTTTCATTTCAAAAATCAAATCAAAACAATCCATTCGTTCGGAACCCGATAGTACATTCGTTCGGAACCTGGTAGTAAATTCGTTCGGAACCCGATAGCACATTTATTCTTAACCCGAATAGTCAAGACTAAATTATCATCAATATCTATATACTAGATTTTTCCTATTTAATTTTCACAAGTAGCCCAGATACAATTAATTTGGTGACCATAGCGGCGTATCATTAGACGAGACAGACAAACCACAATGTTGATCGGCATCATCTTCCATTCTTTTCAGATGCTGAACAAAGCGTTCACGACAGGCAGCTATTGAGCCCAGTATGTTAACTTCTATCATACGGTAGTTGATGTCACCGCATATGACTCGCTCTCTAAGTAATTCGGCCTTAAGGGCAAAGTTAGAGGCAACGTCAAAGAATTCGATCGTGTCAGACACCAGACGAAGTTTAGAGGCAAAAGGTGTAAAGTTGGGTGATAAACTCTAGAAGACGATGACAATTCGGGTTGTATTAGTGGCGTCGACGTTATCCAGACTAAACCTGTCGGGGCCTTGATGGGTCATGGTGTTCAGCGGTTACAAAGTCAAAGGCGCAGTCACCACGACAAGGTCCTCGAGTGCGGTGTCGAGGGCTGCATTGGATGCAAAATTGTCTGGTTCGGCAATGTTGTTGCATAGGGTGACGAGGTGTGCGACTTCGGAGGCAAAAGCGATTGCAAAAGCAATGATGGCACAGGAGTCGATGAATGAGACAATAATATGGTCGGAGGCAATCACGACAAAGGCGGTAATTGAATCGGCTAAGGCTGCGCCGGCGGCATCCATGGTTTGAATTTTTAAACTCTAAGTTTTTTCACCGTTCGAGACGATACAGTAAAAAAAAAGTCTTCCGGTTGTTGACTTAATTAGAAGGTATTAAAACAGTTTAATCTTTTTTTCTTTTAATGTCTTTTAAATAAAAGAATAATAAAAATAAATCAAAAATAAAATAAGAGGTTATATTTCATTTGATTTGTGCAATTATTGTGGATTTTGTCCGCCACATCTACCAATTTTCTTAGACGCCCGATGGAGTATTTGCAACAGCTTATGTAAGCTGCTTATAGAGGTTGTACCGCAATTTTGTTTTTTTGAGTGTTTGCCAGAACTGCTTCTGCTTCTGCGGTGCAAAAGTTGTTTTGGCCTATAATCCAAAAGCAGAGGAGGAGATGCTTCTGCAGTGAAAAAGCAGGCGGTTACATTTTTGAAAATAAACGAAATACATATGTAAGACCATATTACCCTTAAAAATTATTTATATAATTAAAATATACCATTTTAATCGAATTTTTATATTTATAAGAATAATATTAGATGTTCCAATAACTAATCTAGAATTTATACCTACAAAAATAAAATATTAATTATTTAAAATACAAAATTCTTTTATCAATATTTACATTATCAATTTTTTTTTTCACCATACAATTTACAAGCACATTTTTTTATAAATTACTTTTTTTAATTTTTATGATTGAAAATTGCTTTGCAACATCTACAAACACGAGGCTGAAGCTGAGCCTGATAGTTTAAACCCACAAGCACCGTCTTTATCACACCCGCCAAGCAAGGCATTATCGGCGCCGCCACCCACCCACCCCACACACACGTCACCCCCTCCATTTTCCATTCACTCCTTAAAATCCACGAGCCTCGTTGCTTCGATTTTCCGCTCGGATCAGTGTCGATTTGCGCTATCCTTGGCGTCGATCGGAGGGGAAGATGATGGGAAATCTGTACGTCAAAATGGTGCCGTCGCCGGATCTTAACCGGAACACGGAGTGGTTCACGTACCCGGGGGTTTGGACGACGTATATACTGATCCTGTTCTTCTCGTGGCTCATCGTGCTGTCGGTTACCAATTGCAGCCCTGGCGCAGCGTGGACTATTGTCAATCTCGGACATTTCTTGGTTAGTTGTCCTGTCCTGTGCCTTTTGTCTTTTTTGTTTTGGGCTTTAATTGTATAGCTTCAACCGAGTCTCGATGTCGCAGCTTGGTTATGTCAGGCTTGATTTGAGCTTCAGATGTTCCAGCAAGTATGTTTCGCGTCGGAATCGTTTATGAATTGTTTGCTAATTGACGTAAATCTCCGACCGAATTTGGGGTATCGCTCCATTTTGTGGTCCTTAACTTGATGGCTGTTGGATTATTTGTGGGGTTTTGTTCCGGGTTTTAGCCTGCTCACGACAGTCGACAATCTCTTGTTTTTGCGTTTCTTAATATTTTCAGCAATTGCGCTATGCACTCTTGCAATGGCATTCATCAGAATTTTGTTCATATGACTATTAATTTAAGAAATGGCGTTATTGCTATAGTTTACGGTGAAATGAGGAGTGAAATTCCATTTCCCAGAAATGATAAGTTTTTCCTTTTGGGCTGTTAGGGAGTAAAAATTAGAAGGCTGATACTTCACTACCTCCCTGCCAAAAAAAAAAGTAAGGTCTAATTATACATATCATTTGATTAGGCATAGAGTATGGGAGAAGAGCTTAAATCTTTGTACGTGTGAATTCCATGCTTTTCATTTACTTAGTTTTGCTCATGTTAATCTTATCATCGTGTTGGTTCTATTTATCGTTGGATCAATCTTTTATCTGTTGTGATTTATGCAAAGTATTTCGACCTTGTTACAAGAGTATAGACCTAGAGTTATCTAATCTGCGATTGATGATATGGTTTTCAATGAGCATGACTAGTATGAATCCTTATATTCAGGTAACTTATCATTTTTTCCACTGGAAGAAAGGAACCCCCTTTGGTGATGATCAAGGAATCTATAATAGTTTGACATGGTGGGAGCAGGTAGACAATGGAAAGCAATTCACTCGCAATAGAAAGTTCCTCACAGTTGTTCCCATTGTTCTGTAAGTCCTTCAAGCTGAATCATTTTGTTCCTTAATATGTTTAGAGAATGATTTGATTTTTATGCATTTTATCTATTATCTTGTCGATTTTTCCTGCGTTCCACAATTTATAAAGCAAATTCCGTAATCAGAATATGCTCCAACGATCGGATATCTTCTTTAGGAGCCTCATGTTTCACTTTCAACAGTAAGTCCCTGGCAGTTCGCATGCTCTACTTTTAATTCTTAAACATTTGACCGTGTTACTAATATATCGTTGATTACAACATATTTGTTCTTTCCAATTGGTCACATATTATTAGCATATGTGTATTCACGGTTGATCATGATATGTTCCTTTTGTGTGACTGGACCTGTTTCAATTTGCTCCCGTCGGCAGATACTTGATAGCGTCACATACAACGGACTACCAACCCCCCATGCTTTTCTTCAACACGTTCGCCGTGCTAGTGTTGTTTATTGCCAAGTTCCCAAATATGCACAAGGTCCGTATCTTTGGTATTAACGGAGACCAATGACTAGTGAGAGACAAACTTTCTACAAAGCAGTTGGTTGGTTGCAAGTAGAAAACGTTTTCCCTCACGGTATCTTCAAAGAAAGTAATGATCTCTAGCATGTACAGAAGCTGGAAAGCATCTCACGCTAGGCTGTTTGGCGAGCTTCCTTAAGTGAGGCAATAAATATAATCGGTTGTATCTGTATAGTAGGAACTTTTACACTATGGTTTATATATGTATCCATTATAAAGTTAGCTTGCTTTTAATTAAAAGTCGTATAGGTTTCTGCATGCCATGACCGTGTATGATTTCGAAGTAAAGGTATCTCTTCCAAGAAGTCCTAGCTAGCGCAAAACTTTGAACCTTGGGCCTCACTTTATTGCTACCGTTCGGAGACATAATTATGTATTATCAATATAATGTTGATATTTTGTATTGGGTGACTCTCAATTATTACTTGTATGTCCCCTGTAACATTTTATTGTTTGTACATGAACAGAACGGTTCATATGGTCAGTTTTACGGTGGTTAGTTTTTCTTTGCGTGGACAATTTTTTCGTAGCACCATCCGTTTTTGAAATTGATCGCACCATTGGAAAGCTTATACATTGAATTGCATATGTTCAAGTTTTGGTGATATTTCGACGACGTTTTTACCGTTTAACGGAGGGTTATAAATCCCATTGGGTTACGTAGTCCTAAATAGGGTTTTAGAAAATTCCGGCAAGGAAGTCGCCGAAAATCGCACCAAAGTATGGGGATTTTCATTTACAATGTATAAGCATTCCAATGGTGCGATCAATTTTGAAAATTGATGGTGCTACGAAAAAATTGTACACGGATGGGAAAAGCTGATCAGAGTAAAAATGTCCATAAGAACTGGACTCTGTACATGAAAATATTATGTACACATACTTTAGAATTGAGAATAAAATGCAATTTATTCTCTTGTTGTTTTGACTAAAGTTATTTTACCCTCTATTGTTTTAAAAAAGTCAACGTGCTCTCTTAATTTATTTTAATTAAAATTAACAATGAAAAGATTAAAATACTCTTAATTAAAAAAATTAAAAACAATTTTGTTCCTAAATATAATTTATTATTTTTTTGAATTAATATATATAGATATATTAAGATAACTCGAATTTGACTTCAAAATGTCAGAGCATTTTAGCATGACCAATGAGTGTGCGACACCTAATCAAGGATGAGGTGCAATTTAGCACGGATAAGGATAAGTGGAGAAGAGGGTGCGTACAGTGACTGCACTGTGCAATGCCCATGTGGCACTACAGGATTGGTTGGTATGCAGGCCCGCGTAAAAGTATTGAACACTGGATCCCCTGCCACACAGTGCCACATGGACACAGCATAGTGCGCAGTGAGTATCTCACTGCACACACCCTAAACCAAGTGGGGATAAGTGACTTTTATTTTCCATTTTTTATTCCTATTTTATTATATTTAGTTTTATTTCATACATTTTTTACAATCGGATATATGTGGCGAATTGCTCATCGTTCGTCGAAACGGGCTACACCATAATAATCCGCATGTCGTGAGCTTCGATTTGAGATGTGATTTGATATAGTTTCAACGCAGTTTCAATGGTGGTAATTTCACACACGAGTAATTTTACGTACCACTGACTTCAGTTACGGACAATAACTAGTAAACTACTAAAATAAAAGGTCTGAAAAATTGAAAAAAAAAAAAATTAAAATATAAAACATTAAAAAATTTGCAAAAAAATTAAAAAAAACTTTAAAAATCCATACAAAAATAAAAAATAATTACAATTCTATAAAAATAGTAAAAAATAGAGAAATTTCATTAAAAAAATTGAAAAAAATCAGTTACAAATTTAATAAGACTGTAAAATTAAAAAAACAAATAAAAATATAATTTTTGTAAAGTTTTAATAAAATTTT
>JAOYMZ010042491.1:0-15048 GCA_025802335.1 Pinguicula primuliflora | reverse complement strand
GTTGATACTGGATTAGGCATAGATACATTCACTTATAGGATTAATTAGAGTCCTAAAGGGAAGAAGGTAGCACTGACCCTTTAGAAGCTTTCTTTGATCTTGTAAGCCATTAAGCTGGCCTTTCTCACTCGTTAGAGGGGTATTAAGTAGGCATTAAGGGAAGAAGGTAGCACGGACTCTTAATGAACTAAACTAGGAAGCTTTGGAACATAAGAATAGAAAATTTGTCATTCCTTCACTTGAACTGAAGCTGAAAGCATAGCAGGAGGTGAACTGGTGCCTGAAGTCATCTTTCATAATCTGATTCGAATCTATTTGATTACTTGTGGTTACAAATCTGTCTCTTGATTCTGTGTGATCTATCAGTCTGATTTTAGAAGTCATTAGAAGTTAAATTCAGCATTTAGTTAATGAAACAACTCAAAATATTTTCAATCCAATATTCTGACACTTTGCAGTTAAGTTTTGAGCCGTAACTCACTCCCTTGGGAAGAATGACCTTTGCTCATCAAGCAAAGTATTACTTGTGATAGTGTGCACTTGCATTCCCATCAGGTGTGCAAGGTGCACTTATCTCATGTATAATGTCATTCTTCTCACAGAATTCTTTCAATGGTATAGATCCATATTCGTCTCCTTTATCAAATCGTAGTCGTTTTATCTTTTGATCTGACTGATTTTCTACTTCAGCCTTGTACTTTAAAAAAGCATCCTCATCTTCATCTTTGGATCTTAGTAGGTACACTCTACAGTATCTAGCGTAATCATCAATAAACGTTACATAGTAGTGATGACCATTTTTGCTCCTTGCATTTTTAAAGTCCGCGAGATCAGAGTGTATCAGAGGAATTGAGTTTTTCTGTCGGTGACTAATGAGTTCTTGTAGAGTTAGATCCCTCATCTTGTGCTTGAGATGATTTCTATAGTCAGCTCACGAAGATGGAAAACGTTCAAGCAAGACATTGGCCTGAATCACTCCACAAATTTTCATTCCTTCATTGATGACGTCGCCATACAAGTTCTCATAGGTGTACACTTGGTCCATGATTAGTTTATCCTCCTCCATTCTATAGGCGAGCCACTTTGCGACGACGTATTTCTTTTTCCTTGCATCGTCATACCATATTTCTTCTCTAGGGAATCCCAGATTACTTTGGCATATTTGAACACCACGAACAAGTCGAGCAAGTTGTTGACCGTGTGGTTAAGGCGATGTCTACGAACGGTTTTGTTGTCATTTTCGTACTTCTTGATGGCCTCAGAAATAACTTCGCGTCTGGACGTTTCGGGCACGGTCAGGGGACCAATCAGAGTTGGTAACTCAGGAATGTTTTCGAGCAACACATAGTCAACCACTGGGGCTTCGAAAAATATCACTAACTTCTACGACCATCGTTTATAATTGCCTCCATCAAGTGGTTCTAACTTGACAAATCAGGAACAGATCGAAAGGTAGATGTCATGATAATTTGAAGAAAAATTGCTTTTAAATTGTTGGTAAAATAGAGTAATTTATCGAACACGAGAACTTATCGATTACCCCATTTCAAGCTGTATTGTAGACATGCACACTGCCTTGAAAGCGATTGCGGCACCATCGTTGTACTAATGGTCAATACACCGGTAGCTCCCGAAGGTTACCACAGCCACCTCCTTCACGCAAGCACCTTGCAATCAGAGGTTGGAGAAAGACACCATTGGAACCCTTGCTCAAAGAGAACTCGAGAGAGAACAGAAAATATATGTGGATCGATATTTGCAAGTGTATTTTTCGAACTCAATATGAGACCATATTTATAGACAGGATTTGAAGACTTCGTATCCCACTATAACTCGCTCATTGTGGTCTCGCATGTTCGATACACGTCTATCACATTCGCAAACGTAATTTCAACACTTATCCACAACATACTTCTTTTCCTCTCCAAGTAACGGAATTGCCCACAAAAAATTAGAATCAAATAGATTAATATTTTCTTGGCCAAAATAAATGATGGGCCTTGGAGGAGAGCTTTGGTGCAGACCGTCACACACAGACACGCTCAACCAGACTAGACTAGACTAGACTGACCTGACTAGGCCGGGCACGCGTGTGGACCAAACCAGATCACGCCGACCGGACAACGGCGGCAGTGGCAGCACCTGTGGGTATAGCCCATCTCCATACAAACACTACATAACCACTTGAAGGGAAATGTATATGAATCCCTCACTTTCTCTTTGCCAAACCGGTAAGGGACAAATGAGTTTTTTCCTTCTTCATCACATGCCTTTACAAGGCATTTCTCCAACACTTATACATTTAATTCTCGGCATGGCTCCAATTAATGTGCGACCTTATATTTGTCTGTAGTTGCAAAATATGGAGATTGAAGAGATGATTAAGAAGATGTTATCTCAAGGTATTATCCAGCCGAGTCAAAACCCTTTTTCTTTGTTGGTTCTGTTTGTGAAGAAAAATGATGTGTCATTCCATTTTTATGTCAATTAGATGTCTCTTAATCGAGCATCACTATAGTGCACCCCCATATTTCACAAACACCCCACACCACTCATATATAAGCACACACACATCAATATTGGTGTGTGGGATCCACTCATTTTATTGTCAGAGAGGTGTGAATGGGGTGCTTATGTTGGGGTTCACTATATCATTTCACCTCTTAATCAAGTCACTGTTCCAAACAATTTCCATATTCCGACAAGCCGTGATTTATTTGATGAGTCAGGTGTTGCTCATTTCTTTACGGAGTTGTCCCTTCATTATGGATGCCACCAAATCAGCATGAAAGAGGAGGATATTGCTATGATGACTTTCTGTACTCATGAGGATCACTACGAGTTTCTCGTCTCACCAATGCTCTATCAAGATTCCAGGCTTATATGAGCAAGTTATTCTCTCCATACCGCGCAAGTTCATTATTATTTTCTTTGATGACATCCTTATATTTAGTATTATTTTGGAACTCCATCTTGAGCATCTTAATACCACGGCTAATGCCCCATTGGGTCAATTCCCATCCTGTGATCAATACTCATGATTTTCGCATAGATAATTACAAGGACCTCAGAAATCATCGAGGCCTCCTGAAACAATGTCAAAAATTTTCCAAACCTCCCATGGGCCCACCCATAGGACCAATACTCGAGAATTTCCCTAGAAATACTTTCGGACCTCAGACCACCCGCTTTGATACTATGTTAGAAAACATACCCGATCCTATTTAAGGTTCGGGCAACGTGTGCGCAGGTGCACATGTTTGGATCAACTTAAATAGGAAAATATGGAGTACTCTCATTAAACCTTGAGCCCAGAGCGATAGATTGTAGTACCACATTCATATTTATGTTGGTTCTTCTTTGCTTCTCTAATCCGGTACGTATGTGAGGGCCACATTCCGACAGATCCTTCAAAAATCTAATTCATTTCTTGAATACTACATTACTGTTTATTCTATATAAGTTGAATCATACACTGATTCTTTCTATTTTTGTACAGATCCAGCGATTTCAGGTCTAACAGTAGGGCTAGAGGAAGAGATCAAGATTTGAAATGTAGAAAAGCTTAAATGAGGAATTCTAGTGATTGCATCAAATGGGACCTTCTTCTTCACCTTTGATTTACCTTGACCATTTTATTTTGCTTACTTTAGATTTAGTTATGTGTAGCTAAATTTCTTAGGGATGTAGACAATTAGCCTAGAATTTGTGATGTGAATTTTGATTATCTTTTTATAATGCTTAGTTGTTATTTCCTTTATGATGGGTGAATCAATTTATTGGGTTATTGTTAGTTGATTGAAGGGGTAAGAAATTTGGGTTAGGTCACAATGGAAACCTCTTGTGGGAGGGTTTGATTGGGATTTACCTAAACCAAGTTACTTACAACTTGGTTATCTAAGGATGATTAGAAGGTAGTAGTGATACTAACCTCTCCAATTAATCAAGGGGATAGAATTAGACACACCACTCATATGCAAAATAACATTGAGCTAGGAGTATGATTAGATTTGCACACAAGGAATAGGCTAGTTCCCAACACCCATATCTATCTAAGGGACCGCCTAATGCTTTTTCGAACACTGCTCATCCCACACCAAATCCTTCGAGAATCGACTTGGGATGTCTTTACTATCTATACGAGCTTAGAATTGTCTTAAAATTATAAATTTAAATTTGAGAGGATTGTGACAACCATTTAATCCGCATCACTACCTACCACCTTCTTGGAAACACGCAACAGCGGTGGTGCTCGCTCGAATTGGAGTATGCACGCTTTAGTTGACCGGATTTCTGCTGGTACTTTCGGCAGTTGTACTCTCCACCCGAATTGAATGACCCCATCACCGACATTGCCGTCGTACGCCAGGCGGGGCAAACTTCAGAAAATCACTCAAAATCACAGGCACCATCTTTTTATTGATGTGCTAATTTTACTAGATTCTGCAGGTACACATTGTTTTATTGATGAATGTTTAGCCGCACACTGGGGATCGCAAGCGACTTCAACCCGGCCGCCTTTGATAACATTTGCCAATGGAGTTAAAATTCTTGGTCTCAGCTACATTTAGTAGGCTTCTATTCAGCTCAGACTGCAGCAGTTTTGCATCAACCTACATCAGCTGCCCCTTAGCAGTTTTAGTGCTGTCCTCGGGGTGAACTGGCTTAAGAGCCTCAGGCCAACAACATGGGATTTTGAAGCAAGGAGCATGCGATTTTCATGATAAGGGGAACAAGTGACCTTGTATGGTGTTATATCTCATCCGCGGCCTGGCCAACTAAAAACTCTTAAGTCAGATGATGCCCTTCAAGCAGTCTTAGTTGAGTTCCAGGATATTTTCCATCAACATCACGGGTTGCCTCCTGCCAGACTGTGCAATGATAAGATTATACTCAAGCAAGGATCTGATCCCGTGAGCACACGACATTATCGCTATCCACATGCTCAGAAGTCTGAAATAGAGCAAAAATGTTCTAATATCTTAGCTCAAGGTTGGATTAGGCCAAGCACCTCTCCATTTGGTTCCCTGGTACTTCTAATTTTAAAGGTTGAGGGCACATTGTGAATGTGTGTTGACTACTAGGATTTGAATGCCGTTACTGTCAAGGATTGCATCCCTATACCAGTTGTGGAGGAACTTATGGAGGAGTTAGGAAAAGCTCATTATTTGTCTAGGTTGGACCTCCGATCAGGATATCATCAGATCTGTATGGATCCTACTTCTATTCCCTATACTGCATTTCAGATTCACCAGGGGAACTACGAGTACTTGGTAATGCCGTTCGGATTGATCAATGCTCCAGCCACCTTTCAGACTCTAATTTATTTTGGTAGGTAAGAGATTTTCATTCAACGAATAAAAAGAGTATGTACAAGCCTTTCGATCCAACTATCAAATGCAAAAAGAAGCTAACTAATAACATCAAGTAACTTATCAAAAAACAACAACAATTAAGATTGTATTCATCAAAGCTAATCATATGAATAAAGCATCAGGCGGGTCGATCCAATCAAATAGTGTGCTTGTCAACGGTACCAGGTTGTGCGCCTGGATCTAGAACCAAGTAGATGTTTTTACTAAATCAATGACTTCAGTAGCTCCTTCGTCCTCAAAGCGGACACAATTCCGCTCCTTCGACAAGTACCATACAACAGCCTGCCATATAGTGTACTCATTTTTCCTCCAGTTTCGGCCTCTGAATTTGCTTACGAATCGCTTGTGGTGTGTTGCTATATCCTGGCTAGGTTCATATGGTAGTAGGCCTAACCAATCTAAAGTCTCAATCCAAATTTATTTAGCATGAGAACAACAGCAAAAAAGATGCACAATTGTTTCTTCACATTGACCACACCGAACACATAAGCCGACATCAACACTTACTTGAAGTCCTCTTGTCAGTAGGTTATCCATTGTTGGTATTCGGTGTTGTAACAGCTTCTAGATGAATGCCTGTACCCTCAGTGGGGATAGTCTTCCCCAGGCTTTTGTATAGCTGCTCCTATCATCGGTATTTGCTAAGATTTGTTGCCTTTGTATAAGCTGATATGTGCGGGAAATAGTGAATGTTCCATTACTGTCTGCTCTCCATTTCCAACTAACCGCTGCTTCCTCCAAGGTGTTGTTCTGTGTTATGGCCCCCTTGAGCTGCTGCATCTTTTCTTTTTCCCACTCCCTAAGAGGTCTCCTGAATGCTAAGATGTGTGCACCAGTTAACGAACTATGCTGACCTTCCCCTAACTCAGTTGGCCCCCGTAAGGCCCCTCACACCGTTTCCTCCTGGTTTGAAGCCAAACAATACAACTCACTATAAAGGATTGCAAATGTACTTTCGTGGGTCCAGTTTGATTTCCAAAATAGAGCTCTATCCCCTGACTTTACTTGCTGCTCCATGTGTGAGTTACACCATTGTTCATTTGCAGCTGCCTTCCAAATGTCTGCCCACAGTCTTGAGGTGTTATCTGGTAATGAGATTAGTCTCAGTTCAATCATGCTATCAGAAGGTACAAAGTATTTAGCAAGAATGATCTCTCACCACAGGTTGTTGTCCTCTGTCTAGAGTCGCCACACCCACTTAGCTAGGAAGGCCTTATTCATTGTTTGTAGATTCTTGATGCCAAGACCCCCTTCTTTTTTTTCCAGGCATATGTGCTGCCAATTCACCAGTGAATTGGCCTCTGCTATCCCGAGTTGGTCTGCCATAAGAACTTAGTGAGCATCTTTATCAGCCCCTTGATCACCTTTGCTGGAGCCTGAAATATGGACATGAAATAGAGAGTGAGATTGGTTAGTACAAATTTAATTATATTTATTCTCCCTGCGAAGTTTAACAGTTTGTTTTCCAAGTTGCTCAGCTTGGTTTCCATCTAGTTGCTTAATTTGTTCCAAGTTGTTGCCTTTCCTGGGTTGTCTCCAAGTGGTAGTCCAAGATATGAGGTAGGCAGGTGTCCTTGCTGACATCTGAGAATCACAGCAAACTGTGCTACCAAATGATCTGGAATATTTATTCCAAACAGCTCACTCTTTATGAAGTTTACTCCCAGATCAGATATTAACTCAAAAATCATAAGGATCCCTTTCACAGTAAATACGTTCCTTTCTGAACCATCTACAATTAAAAGTGTGTCATCCGTATACTGCAGATGAGAGAGTACCACATTTTCCATTTGAGCCCCTTTTAAGAGATCAAGACCTGTTGCTTTTCTCAGCATTAAGTGCAATCCTTCAACAATAATAATGAATAGCAATGGTGACAAGGAATCTCCCTGCCTCAGTCCCCTTTTCAACTTAAACTCCCCTGCACTTGTTCCATTAACCAAAACTAAAGCCCGAGCTGTAGTAACACACTCTAATATCCATTTGATCAACTGAAGACAAAATACCATTTTTAACATCATGTTTTCCAGAAATGTCTAATTTACAGTGTCAAAAGCCTTCCTAAAGTCGATTTTGAAGAATAACAAAGGAGACATATTCCTTTTGTACGAGTGTATGATCTCATTTGCCACTAAGATCCCATCCAATATCTATCTCCCTCTTATAAACCCAGTTTGCTCTTTGGAAATGAGTTTTCCAATGATCTGACCAAGTATGGATTTCAAGATTTTTGCCTGAACTTTATATGCACATCCCACTAGTGAGATAGGTCTATAATGTTCCATTGTTGTAGGACTTGAGAATTTTGGAACCAACGTGATCCAAGTCGAATTTATTCCTCTTGCTAAATGCCTAGTTTGTTGAAATTCTTTGATGAATCTAAAGAAATCATCTTTAACTGTTGACCAATGCTGCTGGATAAAATAGAAGTTATAACCATCTGGACCCTGAGATTTCTTAGGCGAGCAGTTCCACACAGCTTTTGTAATCTCCTCCTCTGTGATTTCACTAATCAGCATGTTATTTTTCTCCATACTGACATTTCTTTTTGCTGGTGTATCCAACCTTGGACTCATAAATCTTCTTTCTGTATATTATTTTTTGAAGGAGTCAGTAATTACCTGTTTCACGTCAGACACACCATCACACTAGTTACCATTCACCTCTATGCCACGAATGTTGTTTTTGTGCCTATTTTTTCTGAGGCGTGCATGAAAGTATTTATGATTTCCATCTCCCTAAAGTATCCATTTCGACCTTGACTTCTGAAATGCTAATTTTTCTTCCTCGTGCAGAGCCTTTTGTAGATTTATTGATGAGACTCCATTTGGAGCTCATTTTGCCTATCATTTCATATCATTTTACAAATCTAACACCTACATTATGGAATAAAGTGTGCTCATTTGTCCTAGGTTGGAGCAAGACACCTCAAGATCAATACTTTTGCCGAAACGCTCCTCTTTTGATGCATATTTGAACATAATTTGGCTATGAGGCATTCAAGGCAATTGGACAGGCCACGAGGAATGCAGGATGGGCTGATCAAGAGCCACGAGCCAGCTCATAACCTGAATACAAGCCCGTGCAGCAGCGAGAATGAAGGCATCCGGCCCAAAAGCCCAATTCCACATCCGAGCCATATGATTTTGGCTAAGTGATTAGGATGGAAATGTAGCAAGTTGAATGCTAAGTAAAGGGGCAGAAGTTTCCTTTCACGTGGTACCATCCCATTTACGGACAAGGGTTAAGGAGTTACAGCACATTCGAGACATTACAACCCTTCCTCTTCGAGCAAATCCGACGATTAGCGAGAAGGTTCCGACAAGTGAAGAGGCAGCTCATCGTTAAGCGAGCAATGGGACTCTGATTTCTTGTTTTCATCTCTATATCATGGATATGTTTTTGACTGTTAATTTGCACATTCGAGATCATAACTTGAGTATGAGCTAACTCAATTTGGCTTGAGGCTCGGTTGAGCCTCAACGATGTGACATTATAAATATTCTGCATGTATCTAAGGTCCTCGTTTTGTTCTATTTCATTTGAGTATGCTTGAGCTTGTTGTGAATGGAAGGTTGAGGACTCCTTGCATGTTTGGTCTCCTTTACTAATTCTTGCACCGATGGTTGTTTAAAGCATGGTTCATAGTGTAACAGAGTGAACTCCTGTGACTACCTTCCATTTGTATGAGTGCTTGTTTTAGCTTAGGTTAGATCTTGTATGTCTCCCATTTAAATTGGAAACCTTGCCTCGGTATCTCGATAACAAGGGCTCGGTTAGACTTTAAGCATATGATCATCTTCATGTCTATGTGCGGATGCCACAAAGGGAATAGTTAATTGAAAGAGTATCAATATCACCTCTTGGATGTTTAGAGTAGCAATATGATTTGCCCGTGAGCAGTAGCTACACTTAAGTCTCGTGAAATGAATGAACAAGCAGACCCGAATGCATGTATGAATACCAATGTTGCACTAGTTGAGGTGAAAGACCCTGCCTTGAGCCTATTTTCCAACCATTGTTCTATTTTAACTATCTCATTCAAGGATTGCTAGTTGATTGTTGTGTGCAAGTGACAGTGAGCATCATGACCTCTGTTTCTTTAGTTTGCATGATAATTTAGTGCCTTTTACTTTCAGTTTGTAGTTTATTCAATCCATTCAAATCGGTTAATCTGATTGTGTTCAAAGCTAAGCATGATGAAGTCCTACTCTTTTGGGAGATGACCCTTGCTTGCCGAGGTTATATTACTTGTCGATTGCATATGTTTGCGTATATTGCGTGATTCATATTTGTCGCATCAAGTTTTTGGCACCGTTGCCGGGGAGTAGTTTTCCTTTTCATGTTAAGTTTGAAGACATATTTCTTTGTTAACCATTTTTATTTGCATTTGTGAATTAAGTTTGATTCTGTTGTGTTGTCTCTCTCAGTGCATGAACCAGTTACGAGTGTTGGTGCAGACAAGAAGAGACAGACGTGCCATGAATAGATCGCTAGCCTTAGCTCAGATTGAGGCGCACAGTGTTGAAGGAATCAGTTTGTCAGCAGAAAGTGAAGAAGAAATCTGTGAGGAAGAAGTGGAAAGAGACCAGATCCGTGAACAAGTCATGGCACAACCCTTGAACCCAGATGATAGACCTCTGGAATCCTTTGCTATTCCTGAGGCTGTGGATATACCACCTGTTATTCGGAAAGCTCCTATCACTGTTAACAACTTTGAGCTTAAACCCTCTACCATTGCCCTATTGTAGTAGTACTCTACTTATGGGGGAGCATACTCAAGCAATCCTCAGACCCATGTGGATGCTTTCTTGGAAATCTGTGATACTCTAAAAATTCAAGGAGCAGATCAGGAAGCCATCCGGTTGAGACTATTTTTGTTCTCTCTGAAGGACAGAGCAAGAGAGTGGCTCTATAGCCAACCATCAGACTCAATCCGTACCTGGGATGATTCAAGAAAGGCCTTCTTAACACATTTCTTTCCCCCCATCAGGACCGCAAGGATTATGAATGAAATTCAGACCTTTCAACAGAAACCTAGATAGACAATCTATGAAGTGTGAGAAAGATTCAAGGGTCTGTTGAGGAGTTGCCCAAATAATGGCCTCGAGCACCAGGAAGGAAGTTGATGCTGCAACAGGTGAAGCTTTTATGTAAAAGTCGTATAATCAGATCTATCAGTTGATGGAGGGGCTAACACAAAACTGTTACATGTGGCCTACTAAACGATTGAGGGGAGTGTCTCAACCAGTTGTAAGCACAAATCAGAATGACAATCTAGCTGCATCCTTGAGTGCACTTACCGCTCAGGTGCCACAATTATCTCCAAGTCCTCAGCAAGGTTAGCAGCTAAATCCTGTGGCAGTAGTTCAGCCAAAGGTCACCATTTCAGCCATTGTCAAGAAGCTCCCTCTTCTGAGGTTGAACAAGCAAGTTATGTGCATCAACAAAGATATAACAATCAGGGATATCAGAATAACTTCAGAAGCAATGACAACACTGGTTTCTCATAGAGTAATACACAAGGAGCACTGAATGCGCATCTTCTCCATCCTGTAGCTTCTAAAGGACCTTATAAAGGAACAGCTAAGTCTTCCAGAAGTCCAGCAAGCAGTAACTGTCCCTGCAGGAAATGCAGTAGAAGACAAAGGAGTTGATTCAACAAATGACAAAATAGAATATGAGCTTCACAGCCAAGGTTGAGACTAGTCTTCAAGGCCAGCAAGCAATGCTGCAGGGTCAACAGACAACTATTCAGAATAAGCATGTGGCATTGCAACAGTTAGAGACTACTGTGGGGCAACTAGCCTCTCAACTTCAGAAAAGACCAAAGGGAACTCTACCCTCATTCACTGAAAATAACCTGAGGGAAGGATGTAAGGTCATTAATGTTAAATCAAGAGGGGGTTCTGATAGGAGAGATGAGGAAGAAGTTAAAGATCCCGAGGGAAGTTCAACAGGGGACAATGAAGACTGGTAACCGAGGTGGATGAATTCATAAAAATGGCACCGCCATTAGATGACAAAGAGAATATTGTGATTTCATCCAACACTTCTAGGCTCCATGTTGAGCCACCACCTCCCAAACAGGAAGATCCAGGACCTATCATCCTTCCCATAAGTATTGAGGGCATTAATGTTTAGCAAGCTCTCTGTGACCCAGGATCAGCCATAAACCTCATGTCGTACTCTTTAGTGGACGATTTTGAATTATCAGAACCTGAGTCTGGAACTGAGTGCCTCATGGAATTTGCAGATAAGAGCTTGAGAGAATCAATGGGAATAGTGAGGGACGTGCCCATTTCAATAGAGAACATGGAATTTTTTGTGGACTTTACGGTCATCGACATGGAACAAGACCCCAATGCCCAGGTTATCCTTGGAAGACCCTTCTTGAAAATTAGTTGGACAATCTTAGACATGGGAAATGGGGAACTCACATTGAAATCTGGAAAAGCAGTGGTAGTGTTTGATATAGGCCCTGTGCAAATACAATCTAGGAGAGAGAGCATCAGATTGAAAGTGAAACAAAAGGAAAAGTTCGGGGCAAGCAGTTCTAGAGAACAACCAAAGATATGTTGAAGGAGGTAGGCATGGGGGATGAAGGCTTCCATGAGTTCTTGAAATGCCTGCTTAAACCGCACCCACAAGGGAATAGGTTGAGAGAACAAGGGTCTCAAGGACAACCCCAGAAGAAGAAAAATACAAAGCATCTCAAGGTCATGAGCTTGAGATCGGGGAAGAAACTTGGAGGAATTCCGCCTCCTCTTAAGAAAAAGGATGTACCAGTTCAAGCAAGGTGCAAGTGGAAGAGACCTATTCTAATGGGAACACAGAGCAAAGAAGGTAGAGATGGACTAAGCTAATGGCTGAATTTGGCAGAACTTCAATATCAATTGATGAAGGTTCCCATATTATCCAACCTGGCAGTCCTGAGCCAAATACCAATGAGCCACCTCTAGGATCTAAGAGGAATTAAGCTTCCCATCAAGTTTGAAGGGGTTCCAGAACCAGTGTTTGGAGCAAAAGTATTTGTTAACTTGTCTTCAGGAGTCAATGTGATAGCTGCAAGTTTTGCACGACAACTTGGATTCCCCGATCCTGACAGTTGTTCTCGCATAGTAAGGATGCTGGATGATAAGGGAGTAGTTACAAAGGGAATATTCAGAGATGTGAGGTTCACCGTGAAAAACATTACCTACGCTCAAGATTTTTATGTCCTGGATATATTTGGAGACCCTCACTCTCCTGTCGTGTTAGGAAGAGCATTTCTGAAGACCAGTCGATCAGTACTTGATATCGAATGAGGGATGCTTTTACTCAGAGCTGGTAAGATGGAAGAAATCATTGATATCTACCCAAGGCAGAAGAAGAGGAAATATTCTGAGACCGCTGGAAATGGAAAAGCTATTGCTCGAGAATCAAGTGGTTCTAAAAAAACAGAAGCGAGCATCATGGACGAAGATTACTTGGAGTGTCTGATGAATCTTAGAACAAAATTTTTAAAAGGAGAAAAACTGAAGAAGCACTACTACGAGGAGTTGGGGGAAAGGTTCCAACAGCAGAATCCAACCGATGACTCTGAAGATTCTGAGGAACAGAGCAAGGCAACCATAGCACAGATGTTGGAAGAAGCGGAGCGTGATTATGAGGCATACATGCAAAGAATAAGAGATAACCCTCCTGCCCACCAACGTAGCTACCAAAGAACTTGGCAAGAAAGAAGAGCTGAACAGCGAGAAAAGAGCAAGGCTAGGTACAAGTCTCAAAAATTTGCAAGACAGCAAGCCAAGGAACAAGGCTGAATATAGCAGCAAGAGGTCCATCTCAAGACACTAAACTGAGAGCTGGGTGGGAGGCAACCCACCACATGGTACCATTTACATTCTGTTTTTAAATTCCTTTTGTTTTCTGACTAATCCACTTTATGAGAATGCACAGCAGCTAGTAAAGAGTCTAGAGTAAGTTGGACACCTGCCCAAATAAGCAACAGAACAAGGAGCACCAGGGATCAGCCGAACACAAGAGGTTGTATTGTTTCATCCCTCAACTTGCATATTTATATGTTCTTGCCTATGCTTGAGGACATGCACTAATTTAAGTGTGGGGTGGGATGTAGCATGCATGTGATGAGTATGAATTTTAAAAAAATTTCGAATCTGCTCTGTTCTTCCCTGCTCTGCTCTGCTCCTGGTTTTCATTATGAACTGCATTGGAGTTTACACATTCTGCTTACACATGTTATTGATGCGTGCTGTCTATGTTGTGGCTAATAGAGCTCATTCATTTCTGCATATTTGGCTAATGTCACTGAACTCTTAGTGGCATAATGGTGGAGTGCACAAGTTTAGTAGTGGATCCGAAGTTAAGTGTTCATATCAATTTTTGTGAGGGAAGGGATCTAGGGATCTGGTTTGATCTGAGTAAGGTGATTCTGATGGACATGCTCTTGACCCCCATGAAAGGCCAGTTAAAATCAGTGAGAAAGGCTGCAAGGAGAAGAATGAAGCAAACAACTAAGATATTCAAGAAGAAAGGGGCACAAAACAAGAACCTTAACATCATAAGATCAGGGGCACATCAAAGAGGCTAGCAAAGCCCATGGAAAACAAAGTATTCAACCCCCCTTGATGATCAAAATGGAGGTCTAAGCCCTACCACTCGAAGCTGCAGAACCCTTGGAACAAATCCAAGAGACCCAAAGCCACTTAAAACAAAAAAAAGCTGGATAACGGGAGACAAAAGAAACAGAAATACATGAAGAAAAACTGTTTGTTTGAAGAATAAATGAACGGGGGTCTGGAGCAGCAGTTGTCACTATCCTTTGCTCAGATTGGACTTAGAGAACTGCCCACCTACATGTAAGCCAAACGAAGAGGACATCTTGATTCTCCAACTCCTACAATGAGAGGACTCCTTACCCAAACACCGTCCCTAAAAGAAAGAGTGTGATAGAGTTGATGCTTGACTTGAGATCCCTACAAAGACTTGTGCACTGGTCTTGCGGTTGGAAGGATAAGATCCCAGTGCATGGCTAGAGAAAGCAAAACATAAGCTAGAAGGGTCACACTAGACGTCGCTAGGGAAGCATTGTTTCCATGCTATTTTCTGCATCTGTTGATAGCTTCAATTCATATAGCAATTTAGGCCATCTTTGCATATCATTTCATATCATTTTAGGCCTTGAACACTGATGGGAGTTCATCTACCTCTAATGCGGGGGGAGGGGGGGTCCTCTGGGATTCCCGAGGTTTGTTTACTCTATATTTTGCATATAAATTCTCATTACCTTGTTCTAGCATTGAAGCCAAATCTAAGACACTTTTATTGGGGCTTCAACTTTGCTACGACCGAGGATACATGTACATGGAGGTGGAGACTGATTCCATGCAGCTGGAAGGCATCTTGAACAAGAGGACCACCGCTCCATGGCGCATTAGAATTCAAGTAAGCAAAATCCTTCATCTAATGCCCCTTTTTGCCTTTATTTCCATAAAACATTGTTATAGAGAGGCAAACGCCGTGGCGGATGTGCTTGCCAAATGGGGCGCCACAAATCAAGATGAAATCTTCAACAACTACGAAGACCTCCCCCCAGGTACAACTCAACTTTTGGAGCTTGATCAACACTCAACATATGCAAGACTTTGTTAGATTTTATATAAACTCTAGA
>JAOYMZ010042480.1:0-15050 GCA_025802335.1 Pinguicula primuliflora | reverse complement strand
AGATCTGGCTCTTGCACACCCGTTCTGATTCTTTCAAAAGATCGAGGTGTGAGCGCTAGAATTGGTCTTAATTCGAATGGATCAGGGCTAATAGTCTGCGAGATATCCGTCACCGGATTTTTATCAGGCGGTAAAGCGCTCTTGCGTAATACCATAGTGAGGTCTCTCTTTTCCACCGGAGTCACTGGTGATTTATTGTTTATTCTTGGTTCAGTAGTCACTGATCTCATATTGTCATTTTTCTCGGGTTCATCCAGTTCTTCTTCAGATATTTTCGCCAGGTCTGTGTGGCTTTCCGACTCCTTTTCCGACCCACTCCCATTTTCCTCCGTATCTTCCTGAACTTCCTCCGGTTCTACCAGCTCCTTTTCCCAAACCTGTTCCAACTCCTTTTCCGTCCCACTACCATTTTCCTCCGTATCTGCCTGAACTTTCTCCGGTTCTACCACCTCCTTTTCCCAAACTTGTTCTGTGCCTTGTACTGATTTTTCTAACTGAATTTCATCATTTTTTGCAGGCTGCCTATTTTTTACACCATCCATTGTCAGGTTGATATCTTTATTCAGTCCCATAGTCTCTGCAGTCTGTTTATTGGGTTGCTCCTTTAAAACAACTAGTGTGCTGGTCCTTATCAACTCCTGTTTCCGCGATGATTCTGATTTTGCAGGTTGCTTTGCCACCTCAAGGAGGCTCGGCCATATTCCATTGGACTCTTGATTTTGTTTTTTTGCAGCCCAGCCCTGGGATTGTTCTAATTCCTCTTCAATCCAGATGACATACTTATCATTCATGGTTTCGACCTGGACTTGTTTCCTGATCAGTTGGTGTGAAACAGTAAGTATTTGCATCCGGCCGAATTGCATCTCAATTTTGTTCCGAGTATTCTCATCTAAAATCAATACTTTCCCCACTTTACTGCCTAATTCTGCAAAGAATTCTTCACTCCAGCAATGCTGAGGGGTGCCCTTTATGCGGACCCAGGCTGGTCGTACTAGTTTACCATCAATCAGTTTCCACGGTCGTAGATTATGAACGCTCATCATAGTTGAGGTAGCGTGATCTTGCAGTAATTTCAGCTGATCTTTTTCAGAATTTAATCTGATCAATACCTCTCCACCCTCAAGTCTGGCAACTGCACTTGAGATATACCCCTGTTTCACCAAAACTGATTGCATAGAATTCAAATCAATAAGGGGGATGGGGAATCCAACAAGACATGTTTCTAACCAAGCAATTGATTCAGGTTTTGGGCTAAATTTCATAATCTCTATTTTAGATTCAGCAGTTTTTGTTTTACCTGTTTTTTCATCATGGACCGTGTTACCTTGTATCGCAGAGTGTTGCTTGGTCACATTCCCTGGCGGTGAGCGGGCTAGTGAGACATACAGTTGCGATGCTCCTACTAGCAGTCCATTTGTCATCTGGATGACTCCGTTGATATCCGTAGATTTTGAGAACCTGACAAAAGCAAAGCGTTTACCTTTGTATACCATGTGTGGCTGAGCGTGAACATCACATACAGATCCGTATTGGTTGAATAGAAGTCGCATCTCCTGAATTGTCCACGCCGGTGGGAAATTTGTGACATAGATAGATATGGAGTTTGCTCTTAATTTCTCAATGTACAGAGGAAGTGGCCTTTTTGAGCTCTCTGGATCCCCCGCTTCATTTTGTTGTTTCGAGGATTTCGACCGACCCTTGACTTGGATCCAATTGTCCTCTCCATCTGGGGAGGTTCTGCTTTGTTCCCCAGCATCTGAAGCTAGGAGAGTCTCCTCCCGTTCGTCGGCATTCGGACTGAGATAGTCGGCTAGATTCGTTAACACCATTTTCGCAGCTTTTAAGCTTCTGTTCCCTTTTGATTTGGGGATTCAAATTTTACGGCTGGAGCTTCCGATAAATGCACCTATTGGACACAGAATTGGGACCGGAGTTCCATTCCTCCTCTCAATGCAACTGGGCAGCAAACGTTTCGGAAGCTTTGCGATTCCTCTACACCGCGAAGTTACAGAATTGGGACCGGAATCGGAAGGTTCCGCCACTCAATGCGCCGATAGAGTACTTAGCAGTTGTATATCGGAGCTCTATTTTGTTGAAAGCCGGAATCTTGCCGCTAGATGGACATGAATTTGGCCGGAAGGGATGCATCGAGGATTTCAGTTGAGAGCATTTGGTGATAGGTGATTGTCTCTGACGCCCTTCTATTGTTTCTTGATTAATGACGATAAGCCATCGACCACAATCAAGAATAGGAAGAGGAGACTAGCCATTATATTCAAAAATCTCAAATTTAGTATGTCGAAAGCTTTTTTGAAAACCTTTACCTCCCAGCAGTGGCGGATGCAGGATTATTCGTAAGAGGGGCACAATCATTAATTTCATGTTAAATTTATTTTTAAAATAAATTAATATTATTAATATTTTTATAATCAAATCTATAATTTGTTACTACGGCAACTCATTGTATGATACAGTTAACCAACTATATCATTTGATTTTGTAGTCGAGATTTGATCCATTGCCGAAAATAATTTCTACAAGTTTTTTTTGTAGATAATAATTTCTACAAGTTAGTTATACAAATAGATAATATCAATGTCAACGTAATTAATGTATAAATTAAGGGATAAACCTTGTGTTTTTTTCTACCATTTTCTTGGGAATACCTATAATTCCATTAAAGGTAAGACTGACAATTTCATTAAGCTACATAAAAATATATATCTTAAGTTGATCATGAAGTACCAAAAAAATTATATTTGCAAAAACACCGTGAATAAATTATTCGATTAAGGCATCTCAAGCTCAACCGATAAAGTAATTTGATATTTACTGCATAAAATCTATAAATAGCTCAATCTATAATTACGAAGAATCAAGAATAACTAGGTCCATAATTTATTTACTTGTCCAACTTTTAAAGTCATGATATTATAAGCTAAATATATATTTTATATTATATAAGATAAAATATGTTTTTTATTTGTAAAGTGAGGCGCCTTCTCTTGTTTGTACCAATTGTTGTCAAATAAGGTGTTTGAATTTATCTTCATTTATTTCAAGTGCACGACTTCTCCTATATATTATATAATTTTTTGTTTTGTTTTCAAGGGGGGGCATGTACCCCCCTTCAGTCCAATATTCATCCGCCTTTGCCTCCCAGTAGGGATACGAGTTAGCCTAATGGATTTCGTAGATTAGGGCTGTCCAACCAGTATTCCGGTACCGGTCCGCCATAGGACCGGTACCGGACCGGTAATTTTTTTGTGCCTATTTTGGGTATCGGGACCGGCCGGTATCGGTACTCCGGTACCGGTGATTTACTGTACCGGTATCGGACCAGTGTCGTAACCGGTACCGGTACCGACAAAATGTGCCATAATCAAATCTGCAAAGCAGATGGATTATAGCCACAAATCACGCAAAAAAATGGAAAACAGGAAGATGGGAATGTGAAGACCTTGAAAAATTATCCTGGGAATCGTAGAGCAGAACTGGTATGAGTAAGAAAATCGCGTTCGCGTTAGGGTTCTTGTTCTTCGCGTTTGGGGGCATAAAGTAAATAAAGGATTAAAAGTTAAAACCACAATATATGTTTACTTATTCAACCGGGCGGTACCCGGTAACCGGTAACCGGTATTAGGGGTACCGGTAACCGGTATTAGGGGTACCGGTACCGGTTAGTAAATGGTACTGGCCTCAGGTACCGGTATCGGAACCGGTACCCGACCGATACCGCCGGGTAATTTTGGACACCTCTATCGTAGATCCAACAATTGTGTGACCTTGACTCATCCACTTGGTAGACACTCATCCATTTGGTATATAATTATGTATGAATCTTAATATAATTTGGTCGCTGAAATCAAAATCAGTCACGGATTTTGGAATCACCATATCAAGATTATTTCTGAACTGGTTACGGATTTTAATTTTACTGTTTCGTTTCCAAAAAAATTTAAAAGTTTAAAATTTATTTTTTTTGGTTAAGCAAAATATATTAAAACTCAAAGCGTATTTACACATGGGTAATGCTACTCATACACACTTATTTTACACCATTTATTGACATTGTGGCGTGGCTATAATCACAACAACATGTTTTATTATTTATATTTATTTCATTTATTTTATCTGTGGTTGTTCTTGTTGACACATCACATTGTCAAGAAATGATGTCAATTAAATGTGTACAAGTAACATTTTCCTTTACACATTTACAAACCTATGTCTTCCTCCGGGCAAAAATTATACAAATCTCAAGAGGTAAGATAGTGGTAGCCGTATCCACTCCTTATTCTATACACAAATGATGTTTTTCTCATAACTACCTTCGTCCATTGTCATGTGTGGATTTGAATCCTGTTCACTATCATGGTTATTGTGATATGTGTACATTATTATTTGATACACTTACTAAACATACATATGTGACAACAAATATCAACCTTACATTCGGACACACTTACTAAACAGACTATGTTATCCACTATGGACGCATCCATGTTCAATCCAACTAGACTACATTTACTAAAATTGATTTTCAATCCTGATACCATTTCGCAGTTCCTCAATATAGCTTTGATGCACCTTACATTCTTCCAACTCCCTTCTCCAAAGAAAATGGTATCATCTGCAAACTGAAAATGTGATAGTTTCCAAACACCATTGGGTCATACCAGTTTTGCATCATACCATTATTTATCATTGTAGATAGACCTTCTGCCACCATCACGTATAGGAGGGGGGACATGGGATCTCCTTGCATGATCCCTCTACTTGGTCTGAATTCATGTGTAGGGCTGCCATTTACCAACACAGAGGATGTGGCAGATGCTAGACAAGTTGCAATCAATTCCCTGAAAAACTTGGGAATTCCAAGTTTAGTAGCCTCTCCAAAAGCTCCTACCAACAAAAAACGAACCATAGAAAAATGGACGGGAATGAACAATGCAAATCTCCCAATTACATATTTGGGAATCCCACTTTACAAAGGAAGAAAGAAAAATAGTCTTTTTGCCTCATTACAACTCAAGATTCAAAAGAAAATAAATAGTTGGAACAACAAATATTTATCAGGTGGAGGGAAACTCACATTGATAAAAACTGTCCTCTATAGCCTTCCTGTTTATCAACTCTTAGCAATGCTCCCGAATAAGATTGTTCTTAAAGAGATTGAGTCAAATTTTGCAAACTTCTTTTGGGGAGTTAAGGGAGACAAAAGATCCATTGGAGGAGTTGACAAAAAATGTGTTTACCTCTAAAGGAAGGTGGACTTGGCCTTCGAAGATTGCAGGACATTCCTAAAACTGCAGGGCTTAAGCTGTGGTGGAAAATTAGGCAATTAGATTCGCTTTGGGCTATATACATAGAAAAAAATACTGTGGCAGACACCCGCTTGAGACAACCCCTGCCAAAAACACAGACTCTCACACATGGATAAGGCTGGTGGATAGCAGAGTGTTGGCAAAAAAACATATCAGATGGAATATAGGCATGGGAAACATATCATTCTGGTTTGACAGATGGTTTGGGGGCAAGACAGTGGCATCTAGAGCAGTGGTTCAACTGGAAAGCTCCAGGTACAGCATCTGATATACGGACAACAGTGGCATTGGCCTAGCCTCAACAAACTAGTGGGCACAACTCTTGCCTCAGAAATCGCACAGGTGACATTATTTCCAAGAAAAGATAGAGTTATTTGGGAACCAGAATCCACAGGTAAATTTTCAAACAGATTTATTTGAAAATAGAGGTAATGTATCTGATTTATTTGAGTTTATATGGACACAAGAGGTGCCTCTAAAAATGAGCATATTCATGTGGCATTTGATTCATAACAACTTACCTCTCGATATAAACCTGAAAACTAAAGGTATTCAACTGGTATCCATATGCTTCTGTTGTTCTAATCATCCCCAGGAGGAAACTTTTGAGAACTTGTTCTCCAGTAGTGAAATTACAGGTGAAATGTAGCATGTACTGAGCTGCAGATGCGGTTTGCAAATGCACACTCAAGACATCACCATCATAGATAGGATGAAAATCTGGATGGATAGACAATGGGATTCGTCGGTGAGGATGCTCAGGAAAATAGTCTTCATCTCTGCCCGCTGGATATTATGGAAAGCTAGATGTGCAGCAAAGTTTGAAGGTCGACAAATGAAGATGGACGAGATACTGCAGCAGATTTCAACCCTGACCAAAGACCTTCTTTCGCTCATTAATGTCACCGCTCCTGCATCACATGGTGAATTGAAAATTTTGGATAACTGGAGAGTACAAATGACTGTTAGGATTCAACAGAAAAAGACACAATGGTCCCCTCCAACAGATCCAATTGTAAAGCTGAATATAGCAAGTCTCACATCCAGAAAGAAAGTGGGAGAGGCTTTTATCCTCCGTTTAGCAAATGGAAATTTGATCTATGCCCACTCTAATAGTAGCTTGCAGTAGCAAGCGTGCTGCTTAAAGGATTCAAATACTCCATCAAGCCCGGGTTCAAAAATCTGGAAATAAGCTTGAATGTAGAACATCAAATTAAGGCGCTGCTCCATCCTGATGAAGGTGAGTGGCTTCTATATGATGCAAATTTTCAGACTAACCTACTACTTGCAGGTGAAGACTCACATAATCTAGATATATAGAACACAATAGGGACACAAATTTTACGTGGTTGAAGACTCACATAATCTAGATATATAGAACACAATAGGGATACAAATTTTACGTGGTTCAGCTTTAGCCTACATCCACGGTAGAAAGAGGACCGGCATTGTATTTTCTTGTTCTTCATCGGTGTGTACAATATACATTATATAGATTGCCCGAAGAGAGACAAGATCTCCTTTGAATTAAATTTCCAACCACCAAATCCCGTTTCATAAATTCTCAACTAACAGCAGGTCCCTCCAATTACAAATTCTCCAAAACTACAAAATCTGCAAATCAAGTTGCAAGAGAATTGGCCAGATGGGGAGCAAGATATGGAGAATTCCATATCAGTAGCCCTCAACAACTACCCCCAAAGGTACTGGAGGCAACAGAAAAGGATAGGTTGCAGGTCTGGCAAGGACATCCATAAGCTATAACATGCGTGCCTGGTGCAAAGGTCAAGCAGCAACACCGATCCCACCAAAGCCAATCAAAAAGAAGCTGCAAACGACTCCAATCACAAGTCACATAGAAGGCCTCAAAAAACTGCAACCAAGTATAAACTGCAATATAATTATCATGATTTTTGCAGTTATCTTCAACGAAATTCTAGCCATTCCCAAACAATCTATTTAGGACACTATTTTGTATTGGTATGCCAATGTTTGGCTTGAATTTTACTTTATCACAAATGCTAGGTCTTTAAATTTGTATGAACATTACAGGCGCATTAGCAGCCTCTTTTTTTATCAACACGTAAGCACATACTGTCGAGTTTGCCCCCCAAAAAAATTTTTAGTAGCCATTTCTTGTAGAAACTCCCCGTTCACCATGTCACAGGCTTTCTTAAAGCCTGCTTTGAAGTGAAACGAGGGTCTCTTTGCACTTTTCATTTAAGCTATGGCCTCATTTGTGACCACTATCCCATCCACTATCTGTCTCCTTTCTATATAGTCTGTTTGAGTTAGCGAATTGACTCCATCCAACACAAGATTCAGGTTTCCTGCTAACAACTTGAAAATTATCTTATACATTACTTCCACTAATGTGATGGGCCTGTAGCCATTCACCTGTAACGGTGACTCCTTCTTAGCAAATAAGACAATGTGAGCTGCATTCCCCCCTTTACTATCTGTTTCTTCTCATAAAACTCATCCATCATTCTAAACGCATCCTCTTTTATCATAGGCAAAAAATGATCGTCTGGTCCTTGACTTTTGCCGCCATCTCACTTGCCACGTGCTTATAGCTTCCTTAATTTCCTCAACATAGAATTTACTCATCAATAATTCACAAGATTCATGGCAGATCTGTACAGTGTTGTTCCTCCTAGATATGGCCTGTTCCTGTTAGTTTCTGTGAATCTATTGTGAAAGTGGCCTTTGATAGTTTTATTGTATTCTTTCTCTACATTCCTTTCACCTTACAATCAAAGAATACAATATTAGCATCTCCCTGTTTGAGCCAATTCTCTCTTGATTTTTGTTTCTAGTTCTCTTCTTCCCAATGTTCTAGATTTCGAATCTATTCCTTGACTACATATGAAAAACTACTTTGAGGCCTCTGTTCGGTTTCCTTTTCTGCTTCACTCTCCAAAACATTCCACACTTCCTTCAGATCAGCTAACTTTTGAGCTTCTCCTTGCTTTCATTCTTTATTCTAGTTTTAAATTTCAATCTTCAGTCTCTTATTTTTCTTTCATGATGTAGCTTTGGCTTCCCTGCATTCCTTCCTTTTGCCAATTTTCATTTACCATTTGATCATACAACTCTGATAGGTTTTGGTCCCCAGTTTGCCACTTTTGTCAATTTCACCAGGATATGATCTGAATCTTCCTTGTCCAAACCTGTTTGTGTCCATATTTCCCGCCCATTTAACCACACATAATTTGATAGAATCCTATCAATTTTGCTCATTTATTTTAGGGATGTTAAGTGGCATGTAAACCGTCTTCTCACCATCAAAGAGGGGTTGACCTAGTGGTTATGGAGTGGCAATTGCACTCACAGGTCATGGGTTCAAATCTTCTCAACGACATTACTTATAAAAAACCATCTTCTCACCATTGGAAGATTATTTAGTTTCAAATCTTCTAGAAACCTCGCAAATTCTCTAATCTCACTGTTATAATTCTTTGTACTTGTGCATTTTCTCTCATTTCTCCTTAGAATAGCATTGAAGTCACCCATCATAATCCATTTTTCACCTCCTTGCCTTGATAATGCTCTCGATTTTTTTGCCGTTGATCACATTCTTCACTAGCTCTGCATCGCCATGTATGTTAATGATATCCTTCCTTCAGATTTCCAGGTATCCCCAGAATTCCTTCATGATTCCATATTGCTGTCCGATTGAACTTTTTGCTATCTGAAAGTTGTCCTCCCGAAAGTCCCTTAGCTCTTGTGTATGCCTAGTCCATATCTTCCATATACCATATGTTCCTCACTAACTTCTATCTATTACTTCTCTTTTTGTTTCCTGTGTTGCACAAAATATATGAGTTTAAAATATATGGAGAGAGATTAATGTTGGGGTATACAGTTTTATATGTACAACTGAAAGTACAACCCATACTTGCTACCACCCGTTGTCAAAATTGATTGCACCATTGAAAAGTCCATGCATAGGGAATCAAAAGCCTCGTGTTTTGATTATTAAAGACTACTTAACCCTAGGAGAAAGAGTTTTAGAAATTTGTCGACAACGAAGTTTCCAGGACTGCACCGAAACATGGGACTTTTGATCTCCTACGCATGGTCATTCCAATGGTGCAGCTAATTTTGACGACAGGTGGTGGCAAGTACAAATTATACTTTTGATTGTACATATAAGACATTGTTAGTTCACGCTTATTCGTAGGCCATAGCAAAAGCATAAGCACATAAATGAACTATAATACTAAGTTCTAAGAAGCAGCATAATGATATAGGTAGTCGACTACCTATCAAAAAATATAGGTAGTCAGCTGTTTTTATTCGTTTTTTTCCCAAAAAAGTACTTTCATTAATGTTGAAATGGTAATACACGGTTTTTGATTTCCTGTCTCTCTAATTTGGCATCCTATCTAGAGTATGACGTACTTAGCAGTTACGGTACCTAAGATGCAGCGGACGTCAAATGCGACATGACTAAGCCCAAAGAAAAATAAGTAGGCCTGATTGACATAACTTAGTGGGTGTTTGCAGGAGCTTTTCTGCAAGAGCTTTTAACTTTTCCACACTAAAAGCAATTTTGTGAGTGTTTGGTTACTGAGCTTTTACTTCTGCTTGTTTACAAAAAAGATAAAAAAGCTCAAAAGTCAAAAGTTAGGTTAGGGTGGCTTTTGAATGGGTTTTTGCGGTGGCAATTTTAGAATTAACTCAAACATCAAATATGACATAATTACTCCTGTGCACAAACACATAACCCAAAAATATGACATAATTACCTAAAAGTTGCTTTCGACAAAATATTTGCGAACACTACAATTTTAACTTTTTCAATGACAGTTTTTTTTGCAAACACATACAAACTTCTCTACAAAACTCCTTTTTTTAACTTTCTCCATTCAAAAGTCATTCTGCAAAAGCATAAACTCTTGGAAACACACTCTTAGTACGCCTAAGTGCGTGCATTTAACTTAGAGAAAATGAATATTGGATCTACCCTGTAATGAACCTAGGTCCTAGACGTTCGGATTAACATGAGTAACTTCAACCCTCCGAACCCCCGCTAAGTGAAGAGACTAAATCATCCCACCTCCTCAAAATCTTTCCCGACAAACCTCTGGGATAAGAGGGAAATCCGAAAAAGGAAAAAGAATATGGCACCCAACTTGCCTCTTTTTACAAAACCTTATGTGTGTGTCTCCCCCCGTGTATGCTTATCTATGTGCTTGAGCCTATCCCTAGTACACCTTGCTGAATCTTGTCACGACCCTTGATGATAAACTCTTACCGTCTCCAATTCCTGCAATGACTTCAATAAGATCTAGTTCATGCTCCTTCAGGGCAATCTGTGCTTTATCTATCTCAACTGGATTTGGCAGCCATAAGTTTGTCTTTGGTGAAGAAGTTGTGTTCACCCTGTACGTATCCCCATTTGGCTAGAAATAGTATCTCTTTGTTAGCTCCCTTACCGGCCTTGTTTAGTCTGATGTTCCCATCTTCCTGCAATTCTTGCCTGATTTTCGTGTAATTGGCAAATTGTCTCCATGGATAGCAGTTTCCTTTAATCAAGTATGACACCTTCTGCTCGACATCAATATCTACCTCCCTCAAGTTTCTTGCCTTACAGAATTGAATTCCCTTTAGTATAGCATACGGCCTCGAATCTAGTTGAGTCTATACCACTGATGCAAAACCTTCGATCATGCAGCCTTGTTGGTTTTGAATGAGACCTCCTATTCCAACTCTATTGTCTGATGCCCTCGTGTACACGGAAATAGAGAGTCTATAACCATCAAAACCAGGTTGATCTATTACCTGCATAACACCCGCCGAGACTGGAGTGTCTGGTAATTGAAAACAGGTTGATCTATTGCCCGATCCGCTGAGTTGGGGGGATTAGACAACTTGGCTGCAGCTGCTAATTGCCTCAAGGTTTTCGACACTTCATTTGAAACTGTAAGTACTAAGATGACTTCATTCTGGAAGTGAGCCTTGCATCTAGCTGTCCATATGCACCAGATTATGATTAGAGGAAGAAGTTAACGAACTATTTTGATTGTTTTATGCCCACTCAGTTCATTCCAAAGCATCAGTCTTAATTTTATTGAGACTTTGGCTGTTGGTATCCCACATTTCTGCTCAAATAGATTCCGTAGGTGCTGCGCTAGCTCACTATAAGATAATAGATGCTCTAGAGTTTCCTCCGTGGGTTGTGAAAAATAGCAGGTGCATTTAGAGACCAAACTAAATCCCACGTGTTTCAATTTGTCATCGACTGGCAGCGCTTGGAGGAGGAGCTGCCAAGCTAGCATACTCATCTTGGTTGGAATGGAGTTTCTCCAGATAACCTTGAACATGCTTCTAATCGGAGCTTTATGTCATATTGTCTGCCAGGCAAGCTTGAACCCGAACTGACCGTTCAATGCAGGAGACCATATTTGTTTATCGCTTCCCTCATAGATGGTGAATTCCTGTATGTTGGTTGCGAGATCAGCAGAAATATCTGTGGCTGCAAGCTGCCATTGCCGACTGCGAACTAGTTCTGCCACTGCTCTAATTTGTGTAAGGATGTCTATACTCTGTCCTAGAGGTAAGTCCTGGACCAAAGCATCCCAACACATGCTAATCTTTGAGCGATCTCCCACAAACCAGAACGTGTTTTCAACCATAATATCCTTGATAGAGATAAGACTTCTCCTGTTATGTGAACATGTGTTATTCAGCAGAATTGTGTGATGATCTACCCCGCTGCAGTAATTACTTAACATATACCGTGCCTAGAGGGCACTCGCCATGCCTATATAACCACCACAGTTTCATTGTTGCTGTCGTGCTGATATCCTGCACACGTCTGATGCCCAGACCCCCCTCAACCTCAGGTAGACATATGCGTTTCCAAGAAATCCAATGCTTTTTCTGATGCCCTTCATCTACTCCCCAAAGGAACTTAGCAAATATCGTTATCAACTTAGGACAATGGCTCCAACTAAGTCAGCAATGAATAAGATAGAGGTTGTTTTTATTCATTTCATGTACTAACTACAAAATTTTTCATTAACCTTGTTTCTGGTAACATCTAGGGTAGGTTTAGTAGCAGGGATGAGTGAGATATAGTGGGATGTGATTTATTGGGATGGGAAATATATCTGGCGTTTAGTACGCAGGATTATATAAGATTTTAGGGGCGGATATTAAATACAAAAAACCCAATTATCCCTTCAAACCCAAAAATTTAGAAAGAAAACATAATTCATCCAAATCCACTTTTTTCCCGGGTCAATCGGAAAAATTTTCCCCAAATTGTTCTGGTTACTAAACACAGGATATAGTGGGATAATTTTTTAAAATCTCACTATATCCTGAGTTTTAATAAAAAAAATGTGTACCTAATTCGGCACACCCCATTTGTGGTACATGTAGTGTAGCTTATACCAAAGTAATAAGTTAATAACCCATTCAAACCGCTAGGAATGGTCTGCACCGAAAAAACAAGCTTTGGTGGCCCTGCGCTACCGTTTCAGTCTCTTTATGATTTCAAATTACTTTTTCTTACACAAAAGAGATGAGGGATGTGGATGCTCTTCTAAATATGAACAGGAAACGAAAGCTACATAAAAGGCACGAAGAAGGTATGCGAATAAGAGGAAAAAAACATAGAACATAAATACAAGTAGACGAAGCACTTTACTTCGATAAAATTTCGCAGAACGGAAATATATGGAGTTGATAATCCTATTGATTTTTTTTATTCTGGATAATTATGGTTTCTCACCACCACTTGACCTACCCGGTATCAATAACCCTACCTTGTTCTTTTGATGTATGCATGCATATAAATATCAGGGTGTAAAGGAAGAGTACTCGCCAAATGGAGATTAAATGTCAGGGTGTAAGGAAGGGCGCATGGACGCCAGAAGAAGACTTTCTACTCAGGAAATGCATTGAGAATCATGGAGAAGGAAAGTGGCATCTGGTTCCCCTCAGAGCTGGTAATTGTACTCGTTTTTTGGTTGTTTCAACTCTGCGAGATAACCGGCGTTTCTTTTTTTGGGTGGAGTCAAACCCGACGGTACAGGGTTACGTATTGACAATAAAAGAAGCTACTAACCGGCGCTTCTGCTGTTAAAGAAGTGCTCGTTCCAATGTTTTTGGTTAGTCTGGTTAAATGTTCCTTCCTATTTACAACACACTTGCACTGACCATTTTGTGGTCATGTCATGCTAATTTGACCATTTTGTGGATCTAGGGCTTGAAGTTTATTTAGACAAAATCAGCCCTTGCATAGTGGTATGTTAATGTTGTCAGTAGATAAGAAATATAGTTTTGTGCGAAATTGTTGGTATTTTTTATATATATTTATTTTATGATTATCCGATCCCATATGGGGGTCTCGATTATCGGGTGAACATATGGGGGTTGTTTATTTAGGAATGTGGGTAAGGCATGCCCTGTCGGACTTGAAACACCCGTTGTTTGTGCAGCGAAATTCGGGCTGGCCCATATGGCGAACCAGACTCCGATACTACTGTTGGTATTTTTTACATATATATTCATTTTATAAATATCCGAGCCCATATGGGGGGTCTCGATTATCAGGTGAACATATGGGGGTTGTTTATTTAGGAATGTGGGTATCCTCTTAAAACCTTAAGTCAAAGGTTATGAGTCACTCAACAATTTCCTATTTTATATTTGTGTTTCTCAAGTTATGTAACCGGTATAGGATATTTTGTTCATCTCATTTCAACAGAAACCAAAACAAATCATAAGATCCTAGCGTTTTTCTGCAAAACCAAAACCAACCATAGACAACAAATATCATTGAATAACACAAAAATAGTTCAAAGTCTATGTATTGCTGCTTGGTTGAGATGCTTTGGTTGTAAGAATTTGATGAGAATTGATGCAACTTCTCCATACTAAAAAGATTTTCCTTGCAACAAATAAACGGGAATTGTTCGAGATGAGTCACCTTTAAGTTTTTCTTCGAGATCCGGCACGAAACCTCAAGGCAGTGGTGTTCAGATCTGGGTGTGTGCGTATGATGGAAGGGCTTCCAAAATGCAATAACACAAGTCAAATCTACTGAACCGGCTAGGAGTCAAAATTGGGGCGATTCTTCCGTACATTGGCGATTTCATCTTCTTCCCTTCGTGATGGCCATATGGCCGTCGCCGGACACTCCGCATAGCAAGACCCACCCAATATACTAGCTGGCGAAGCGACACGCACCACCACCGTATTGTCACTACAGACACCCAATACCTCTGGCGCGATTCCAGACATGGTTGCTCCTTCAGATGTTGCAGCGACGGATGGAGCTGGCATCACCAAAACGTCATCGACGGAAGGAGACGCCGGCGAAACAGAACAACTCCAAGCTCAAAAGGCAGCAGCAGTACCGGATACCCAAACCCCCAATTCAGGCCCGGTCGATTTGCCTAAAAGTGACGCCTTACACTGGAGCACGGTAGATACTAGACGACATCCCAGACGAGTATCAAGTAATGTAGCTGAAAATCTGGTTGAGGGTAAGCGAAGGAAAATGCTTGGTTTCATTGAAAAGATTCGTAACAGTTCTGTATCTCTGTTTTTGACAAATTACCCGAGAAATTAGAATAATGAGGAGCTATGAAATTTTTTCGATTCATATACCCAAGTGGTTGATGTCTTCATTCCAAAATCTGAGCCTGGTAAAAGGAAATATGCTTTCGTACGATTTGTGAAGAACACGAGTCTTGAGAGAAT